>DWON01009850.1:0-11139 GCA_018251015.1 Phocides pigmalion okeechobee | reverse complement strand
CCCGGGCAAAGAGGGTATACCTCGAGGCCCGTATTCCCCCGCCCAAAGAGGCTGGGACGTCCCCCGATGATGATGACTACCTTCATCCTGAGCAGTAGCAAAACCTTTATTACGATCTTTAACAAGACTTCAGGCCTGTTTGAGGTTGGACGTGGATGTCTATGGGATGTAGAGATCATTTAACATCAGATCACGCTTGAAAATTTTCGGTGTAAAAATGAATGGATGTGGGGCTTAAAATATATGGCGTATCCTGGATAGAACTGTTATTTTTCTAATTTTTTGGAAGATAAATTTGGATTTTATCTCTCGTACTGGCGCTTCTGAGGATTAGAACTTTTATACTTTCGAGTGTTGTCGCAGTGTGGAGTGGCCCTTCTGTTCCATCTATTTGCAACTACGGCCCACCAGGGATACATAATTCCGCGAATATGTTTTACGACTCCCCTCCCCCGCTGTTCATAAACTATGAATTTACCGAATCGCAGTCAGGTGCGATTGCTTACACCAGCGATTTATTATCGATGCTCCATGATTTCCCTCCCTATTTTATTGCCACTGATATTTCTGAATTATTTAGCGCCATCGATTCAGGCCACCGCGTCATGAAAGTGCGTTACATTTTCGTGCGATAGCAACGTATGTAAATTGTTTCACATATTTCAACCATTTAGTGTTTGTTATTGGCGATGTGTCAATTAGTGATCAAGATCGAACATTTTATTAAGACAGAAATCCACTTCCACGATCAGCACATTTTTTCTTTATCGCAACATTGATAGATTTATCTCTAATATATATTATTATTTCTTAGTAAAAGCAGTTGAATCACATAAATGGCTATTTATAGCCAATATTAAATGTCTGGAATTTGAAAGTTTTAATATATTTGAAAACGGTATTGCACATCTAACTGGACAGTTAAAACAACATAAATAGTAGAATGTTTGTCTACAACTGTATCTGTAACTTATAAATGTAAAATAAATTGTATATAAAGATAACATAAATAGCAATTTAGGATTGATAAGAGAGTTATCGTGTAAACTTAAGTATTCGTTAATATTTAAGATTCGACGAAACTAATGACGTAGGCTATGGTTCGTATGTCATCGTGGTTATTAAGTACTAATTATTTTTTAGTGTGCAGTGATGGAGCTGCATTTTGCAATAACAAACAGAAGAACGGTACGTGAAAACTTAAAAATTATAGGACATCACGTATGATGATCGTCTTCTACGTGAAAAGTATATTTTTATGTAAGGAGAGTAGGAGACGAGAATGCAGGCATACTGATGTCAACATAAAAAGTCGATGCAGCATCTGAAAATCCACATGCAACCTCATAAAGGACTAACTTTCTATCTGAGTTCATAAGTAAATGCGTAGCTACGATTGTGGACTGCTATTATTTTTTGAATATATTTTAATCGTTTTTTACCCAGAAACAGTAATTACATACAGTCGTAGCATACGAGTGTGCAGTCGATGTAATGCTGTCATTTACAAAGGTATTTCATTTCTATGTAGTACAAGAGACCTATTTGGAGTCAGATCAGATACATTACTGCTCTCTCTGCTAACTCTTGGTTACTTCCTAAGGGGTCTAGCAATGATGCCTTTCTATCGAAATTAAATAAATATTTCACGATAAAAATAGACGTAGCATCTTACCAGGTTGAAATATTTGCAAAAACATCGCTACCTTTCAAGTCCCATTTTAAAGTGGAATAAACTATAGGTATAAAAACAATATTTAAATTGTTTGGATCAAGAATTAATAATTAGCTTGAACGATATAAGGACATATTTTTATATATTATTTTTTAGGGAATTTGACATTCGCGTCAAGTAAATAGTTATATTCCAGAAACATGGATACTATTTTTACGATTTTTCGCAGACGTTCTTTAGGATCAGCGGCCATTTAATACGCGTCGGAAATCCCATCTTCATAAAAACTGTTAATATAGTATAAAGTAAGTTCACAGGCGGTTGTGCAACGTGCGTACGATACGTAGTAAGTAACAGGTTTTAGTGGAAACATTTAGATGACAATTATCTGGCGCCCTCGCCGCATCCGGAGCGGCAATCTCGCACTTTACATCAGTTTAGATATTATTAAGTTTACGGCCTGAAGACCTTGGGGATCGAGGATCTCTGAGTTGGGTCTTGAAGGTCTAAGTGTACTATAAAAATACCACAGTATAAATAGATACCAGTAGTTCGAAGCAGATAGCCTACTGGTTAAAATGTCGTTCTCTCAAACTGGGGATATAGAACTAAAAGCTATGACATGCGACTCTGATTTTTCGAAGCTATGTACGTATTAGAAACGATTACCCCTTGCTTTAACGTTGAAGGAAAACATCGTAAGGAAACCTGCATGCCTGAGAGTTCTTCATAAAGTGATTAAATGTGTGTAACAAATCTGCATTTGGCTGACGTGTTGGACAGTGTCTTAAGCCCTTTTTTTTGAGCATGCTGGGCATGGGGCCTAGCAATGGGACAGTAGAGGGTTGATGATGAGTCCGAAGCCGAAATCTCATGGAACGTGGACTGAATAGTAAACCAAAACAAGGTTTCACACAGGTTCCCTACCACTGCGTCTGGATGACGTCACGACGTTCACACCAGCATGGTTGCCGTGTCTAACCGTCAACTCCTTCGCAACTCTACATATATTACTCATGCGATAATAAAGTCACGGATTTTTGTTTGTATTCTCTTCAAGATTTTCCGAAAGTTCACCATGCAAAAATGATAAAAGATAAGTTATTTTATGCTTTAATCGAGCAAAATCAAATTCACATACAACCTACTTAATACCGATAAATTGAAAAATATTGAGATGATTTGAAAGTATAAAAGCATATGATAAAACCAACGATTATTTAAATGATAAACATATTTGGTCTGAAACGACTCATCTCCACTTGCTCCACTAATTTATGTTATTATTTGCAAAATTACATTTTCAAACATAGAAAAGATTTGTGTTCTAGAATTTCATTCGCCGCCTGTTGTCCAAAACAAAACACCGTACGAGTCGGTGGTAGTTTATTAATGTTCAAAAAGATTTTTTAAAGAATCTTTGAATAAAGATGTTTTAATTTATATTTTTTCGTTTTTTTTGTCCATTGACACTGAGATTCTTTCGAGTATTTGTTTAAGGTGAACAATAAATTGAAGTACAAATTTTGTAGGTAGTAAATGATGATTTAGGCTAAATCAATTAACAAGATTAGGAAAGATGACCACAAATCACTTTATGTTTTGAGGAAAAATCTCCGTACTTTACAGTGGACATTAGTTAATTTATTTTAAATCAAAGATTAAGTCACTGTTATGTTTTGTTAACATATTTTAATGTATCTATCAACAGTGAATACAAGAAATGTTTAAAAGATATACTGACTTTTTATTGTCATAAACTTGGGTGTTAGTTATAGCACCGATGTTTATTTCCATAGCGATATATTTTTTCTAGATAAAAAATAGTAAGGCTGGTCGGCACTCGCCGTATGCGCAAGCGCAGACCCTCGCGCATTTGAATAACAAGCGATTGTAATTCAAACGTGTTATCAATGTTCTATGAGCGTGTCTTCAGTAAAAACCACTCGGTGAGCAATTAGTATCTGTTTGCCTGATAAATGCATACAACACCTTTATTTATGTATAATAATAATTTATACATACGTATATAAAATAATAAGGTGACTGCAGACCCAGCTGAAACAATCATCCTGAAATTTTGCAAACATTATTTATATCTTTTTACATAACGGGTATTCACGATTAATGCTTTTTTAGTTGTTGATATTTTTGGTTACTTATTTACTTATTTTATATGGTTATAAATGAATTGCGACAGGCCACGTTTCCTTCATCTGTATTATGACTACTCGTATGTATCAGTTGACATACAGTGTATATTAACGGCATGTAAGTAATAAACACAATCTTAAATTAATCTTAAATTTCACTTTTGACAATTATAATACATTGGAAAAGGTGCGTTATTAGTTTTGAAACCTGGACATTTCTATATCAACAGCGTGTTTATGGGTTCTATAAAAGCCTGATCAATATATTCTAGCAATAACGTAATTGAAAAAAATCCCAAGTCCACGGTGACTCCTAAGTCGCAGCTCGCAGTGTGCAATAGCCATAATATGGAAATTTTAAAAGTGTTAAGTTGGCCTCAAAAGTAATTAGCGCTAATGATAAGTAGTCGTTGATAGGTTGAAAGTTTTGACATCTAAATCATAGCAAAGTAATTAATGCGTAGTGTTTAAGAGTTAGCAAACCGTAAACCCTGGTTTTTATGAAACACGTGCAAAGTGCTTTCGCAAGCAACTTGGTAATTAGTGATTAGCTTTCTTTTTAGTAATTGGGCTGTTTTAATTCAAATTAGCTGGTGAATTTTTGCGCAGGGTGTATAAAAATAGTCAGCTTTCACCCAGATGGCTGGTTCTACATAAAAAAATTAGAAACAGGACAAGTGTTGTACTGCAATGCTGATAAGCATAGATGTTACTTCGGAAGGCTAAGATAGAATACGACAGAAATCTGCTACTCTTATACGATGACAAGAGGAAGTGGGAAAACAACCATCAAAAAGTTCTTGTATTTTGATTGAAAAGGTAAGGTTGCGGACTACACTTACAAGCGAGGCGACCATTTTATTTGGGCCTCGAGGGTTCCCTCTTTACCTGAGATTCATTTCAAGGGGACCAATTACCTCCCAGATGCAGTCGTGCTATATATGTATAATTTGACGTAACACCGCAATTAGTGCAAATATTAAAATGTAACGCTAGAACATCGACGACCGACGTGGCCTAAAGCCGATACAATTTAATGGGCAGTGCAGAATTTTGTTTACACAAACGACTGTGATGCAAGCTAATGTCAAATAGATCCAATACGTACTGCGTTAATTTTTTTATATGTTAACAGTAATTTGACGCAAAACGGTACGTTTAGATTTCCTGTATAGTTGGTCCTAAGTATAACGCACCTGCAGCCTTAAAGTCGAGGTCGCTACAGCTGTCCGAAATCAAAACTGATCATGCGAGCGGGTGGAATGGATTTCTGACTGTCATTTCATATTGATAAAACCTAGATTTTATTGTCGCTCTCAAGAAAAATAGGGTAATTGCGCTAAACAAAGGTAGATTGGAGAAAAGGTGTTGTCATCGAATCGGACGACATCATCTGATCGCCCCACCTGCCTATTTCATTTTGCCTAAACTTATTATAAAAAGGGACTGTAATTCTAGCTGGTGACACATTATATTCGGATGCGTCGCGGTACACGGACCGCTCTGTTTCAATAGACTATCCTAGCACTTTCTATTGTCATTTAGCGATGTAATTGCTGTTGTGATTGTAACACTAGATTGCTGTAAGATTTATAGAATAAGTCGCTTACTTTATATTTGGTTAGATATCTGCAGTATCGCTTCTGATGCCCGAAGCGCCCCCTGTATTGCTATATGTGCTCTCTATCCTTATATTCTTATAATTGTTTTATCGCCTCCGAGTAACAAGTGAGATTGAGCGAAATTGTAAGAAACGATATTGATTAATATATTACCGATCTTTTTCTCACGGGTTTGTTCGCGCAGAAGTCAATATTTCGCTTCTTTGCTTCAATAACGTGACAAGTTTGAAAACTCAAGTTTTTTGTTTTATTTGATAATTGAAATCTCCGTGTTTGATTTGAGATAACTAAGGTGTTAAATTTTGTACGTAATCTACAATAAACGTAAAAAAATAGACAATTAAGTAAAATCATTTTTTGTAAGTAAAAAAATGCTCTACTGTAAAATTGTGTTTTTTAAGGTAACACGTTATTGAAGCAAAGAAGCGATTTCATTTCAATAAGTAACTATACATTTCAATAAATCAAATAATCATGCAGAATTACCTTTCTATTTTACGTTCTTGGTGGTGGAACTTCCAAAATTCATTTCTAACTGCTCACTTAAGCTATATAAAGAACCTACCTGCAAAAATCTGGATTCAAGGGTCAGCGGTCTCGTATGTACGTTGTACTCTGGGTTAGTTTTACCTTCCTCTTTTATATACATATATTACTAAGAAATGACATTCACCAACTCTAAGGTGAGGTTAGATAAATAAAGATGTAAATAATCGATTAAGTATATTACAAAAAATGGGTATCTATAATGTAAATAATCTTTTTTGTACATTTTGCAAACAAAATTTAAG
Source organism: Phocides pigmalion okeechobee (assembly GCA_018251015.1). Classification (NCBI taxonomy): domain Eukaryota; kingdom Metazoa; phylum Arthropoda; class Insecta; order Lepidoptera; family Hesperiidae; genus Phocides; species Phocides pigmalion. The sequence goes on along the minus strand of DWON01009850.1, from coordinate 4,898 downwards.
GTTGCTGTGATTCAACTGATATGGTAATGCAAATTAGACCTCAGGAGTAGTAACTTTAATCTGCTAAAGTTAGGAGCCTTGTTCTGCATGCAGCTGGTTAGATTTCTACAGGCAGCAAAAACCGCTGTGTACGTGTAAAAACTGAGCCATTAACAAATCTAAGTACATATGTTTGTTGTAGTCCTTAATATCATACCTTTAAACAATGTATGTTATAGATTGGTGAACTATAGTTCGACTGGGGAGGTACAACCGCCGCCCTCATCATCCGCCGTAAAGCCTTACTTATGTCGGTTGAAGAGGTGTGATTGCCGGCTACACTTTGAAGCGAGGCGAGCATCTAAGGCGAGGCTTCAGGATTAGCAACGCATCCACGTTCGAGCTCAGATAGGATTTCAGTTGTGTGTGTGATTGTTCGTGTATGTATGTATATGAGCTGCGACTTCTTATCATCAGGTGGTTCGCATGCTAGTTTGCTACTCTTCTCAAATAAAAAATGTGTACTAGTGAATAGGTGGTTGACACACAATAGGATCATAATACAACCAGGGTGTCAACGGCGTGTTGTGGGTACATTTATATTTGTATGGAAACTCACTTTATATAAATAAACCAGTTGTTATCAAATCCAGTTTGTTTTAATATTGTTTGCTAATTTAGATATAAAATATGCATCAAGTAATTGTTTTGTTTAAGTGGATTTTTTAGCTTATAAATGTTTAACAATACAATCGTTCGTGATGTGATAAGCCTTTATGTTCTTTGAGTTAAAATATAGATATTTGGCTTCAATAAATATCAGCAGGAATTTCCAAAATACCGAAAATGCCAACAAAACGGTAGATACATTATGATCGCTACCAAGGATTACAAGTCTATAAATTATTAGATCTAAACTAGGACTATCTAGAGACCTCGTATCAATCACGCGGTAATAGGCGATACATTGACAGGTGATTGCTTAAAAATGGGAGCGATGTATCACTCTCGAATGATACCTGTCACTGCGGTGATAACGCGTCTGCCCATTGTCTCGGACGTTTAGAGTGACCTTTTATACCTCCTGTATTATTGATATAGTGTAACGATACGACTCCCATCTACGGCGAGATTATGATAAGGCTACGTATGAATAAGTATGGGTATGATACAAGTTACGGTTGTACAAAAATATCCACTCTATACTTTGTATTGTGTATTGTTTAATAAAACATATCTACCTTTTTGTTATAATTATAGACTTCTTGATAATAGGCAATTCTTTGGCCTGTACTAGCACTTACATATCTAGACGATGCTTCACGCTCGATTCAGAGGATCACTGGCCCAAGTGACCTGTGTGTGACCTGGTGGTCACGTCATTCCGCAAAAGATGGCGAAAAGGCATTCGAGTCCTCAGGATTTATAGACGACCTTCACTAGTTGCTTGTAGCCAATAGGGCGTCTTGCTTATCTCCAAAAGTACTTTCTTTTGAGTATCTGTTAAGATTTCTTTTATAACCAATTCTAGTCCAGGCGTTTCTTTACCAACATGTTTTTATTCAAAGTAGATTATCTTCTAATATTAATAAAATAGTGTTTCGTCAGGTAGCTAGGTATATCGTGTTAGAAAGACGCGAAAGAAGCACCAACAGATCAAATCAAAACAGATCAAGTGGAATTATTAATTTAGTTTTGCAGATATTAGTATAATAGCTTTAGTTAGTAAACCAATCCGTAGTTCAGTTGGAGGAGTTAGATTTCAAAATGATCACTTAATTATTCAGATACTTGTATATTACTTGTCGTAGTCGTAAGATGTAAGCGATCTTTGCTTAATAATTTGATAGCTAAGGTCGTAAAGTAAGTGACATATGACAGTGTCGAGTTTGAGCGATGGAATTAGAGTAGCGGCGGTATGGGAACATAGGAACCTCAGCGGGTATTAGCCGTATTGCACATGACTTGTTAATTATGAATGATACCAGCTAATAAGAAAATAAACCTATACAAAGGTAATATTTAACGAATTAGGCTATAACCGATTGATATTATTGTTAGATGAAAGTAGCTTAGTGGGAATTAATTACATTCCAAAGTTACTAGATTTAATGTTGACGGAAAATATAGCAAGTAAATACGTGTACTTAGAAGTATAATATAAGATACTAAATAATGAAATCTTAAAACTAATTGTTAAGCCTTACAATCTAAATGGAGTCCGTGCCCATGCGGCATGGGGCCAAGAACGCTAGCCGCATTCCTGCGTTGAATAACGATCGCAATTCAATAAAAAGAATACACTACGTGTATTTATCAGTTGTTTGGTCACTAAAAGTGTTTATTTTTGAAAGCTGGGATTATAATCTCAGAAACTTTAAATAAAGAACCTTTGTTGATTTAGAGTTTATAATCTTTTGTGGTTCAAAGCTAATGGCAAATATTAAACCTCGCCGGACAACATAGGAAGCCTTGAACGAAATTGTACGATTCGTTATATTATTTTTTCAGCGAATACTCCATTAAACTTATATAATTGAACTTTTTGTATTGCATGTGATATAGAAGTCACGCGCTTGGAACATTATGAGCAAAAACCGAGCGATTAACAAATTTTACAAATACATGTTTGTTTTAGTCCTTAATACACACACTACAATCATACCTTTAAATAATGTATATTACAGCTGGGTGAACTATAGTTTGACTGGGGACGTACCACCGCCGCCCTCATATTCCGCCGTAAAGCATTACTTGTGTCGGTTGAAGAGGTGCGGTTGCCGGCAACACTTTGAAGCGAGGCGAGCATCTAAGGCGAGGCTTCAGGATTAGCAACGCATCTACGTTCGAGCTCAGATAGGATTTCAGTTGTGTGTGTGATTGTTCGTGGATGTATATGGGCTGCGAATACTTATCATCAGGTGGTTCGCATGCTAGTTTGCTACTCTTCTCAAATAAAAAATGTGTACTAGTGAATAGGTTGTTGACACACAATACGATCATAGTACAACCAGGGTGTCACCAGCGTGTTGTGGGTACATTTATATTTGTATGGAAACTCACTTTATGTAAATAAACCATTTGTCATCAAATCTAGCTTGTTTTAATAGTACCACACCCCGTCAACCTTACAATCCGCTGTGAAGCAACTCTTGTACACGTTTCGGTTCGAGGTACAGTTGTCGGCTGTGCTTTGAAGCGATGCTGCTGAGTTAGTCTACAAGAGTACAAACATATCTACGTATGAACTTAGATAAGACTTCGGTTTTGTTTGCCTTTTTATAGATAGATGTCTATGGGCTGCAGTGACCACTTCTGATCCGGTGGTCCGCTTGTTCGTTTTCTGCGTTTCTCCCATAAAATCGAAGTTTGATCGAAAAAGCAATACATTATTTTTTATACACCACTAATATATTACACATATATGTACTTTTTTGTTGAAAGCATAGCAGACTGGCGTCCGGACCACGTAATATTAAACGGTCTCTGCAGGCCATGGATATTCACGTTTAACATCAAACAGAAAAGAAGTCCTATCTGAAGTATTGAATAGATTCGTTGTTACACCTAAGAAATGAGATGGTCCTTATATGGGTCTACAGTAGGTGATGATTGAGAAACAGCAGTAAGTACCCAGATTTTGTACAAGTATGTCTAACACGTTGCCGAGTGTCGAAAGTAGAAATAAAATTAGTTGTTATCGCTCACTCAAGTAGAACTAGTTTACAACAATGTAATATACATACTTTGGCAACTCGTATACTAAAGATTTGTTTAATATAAGAGTGTCCGGGAACTGGAAAGTAAATTAATATATAAATGTTTATATTTAAAAATATAACGATACTTCATGATTGTACGATCCAGTGTCATAGATTGACTGAGAACATGGAAGTCGGAAGCTTACAAAATAAGTTGTTATAAGAATATAGATGAGAATATATAGAAATATAGAGAGCGCTTCGGGCATCAGAAGCGATACTGCAGGGATTTAACTGCAATTAAACTATTACAGCAAACTAGTGTAACAATCATAATAGCAATCACATGGCTAAATGAAAATAGAAAGGGCCAGGAATAGAGAGCTGTCCCTGTACCGCGACGCATCCGAATATAATGCGTAACGAACTAGAACACAGTCCCTTTTTATAATAAGCTCAGGTAAAGGCAGGTGGGGCGATCAGGTGATGTCGTCCGATTTGTTGACAACACCTTTCTCCAACTTACCTTAGTTTTAGCGCAACTACCCTATTTTTCTTGAGAGCGACAAAATTATTTTATATAAGAAGAGCTGAAAACTAGTCTGAAGACCACCTGATGTTCAATTTAAAGATACACTCTAAAATTAGATTGAAGTTCTCTCAGATGTTGTACGTAGTACGTACGTAGATGTTTCAGTGCGGGATGGTCGAGGAAAACTACGATTAGTTATAATAATGCTGATCAATTGTTTAGTACTTCGTTCGATGCGGAAAACGTTCAAAATTAAAATAGAAACAATATTCGATTTTCCTTTTAGTATTTCAAATTTTTTGATGAAGATATAGACGTCATTGATTTCTGAACGTTATAGTAGAAAAACAATATTGGTGTTTTTTCTGATCGATTAATTTTACTGTGCGGCCTACCTTATACGTAAGTAGGCTGTCATCATTTGATGATTTTAGGCATTCGAAAACTTGCAAAAATATTACATTGCCGGTATAATTCAACCAATATAAGCATACGCAGAAGTGTAGTACACAATGTAATTTGCATGGATTGAGTCAACACTTGCTTAACTTTACGTATCAATATATATGTTGTCTATTATGAACATGGAACTTGTTTGTGGAATATAATGATAATAATAATATATCTTGGGACAACTCACACCCGCTCGTCATGTCCGTAACTATGCATAGTTTGTGCAATGATGA
>DWON01009849.1:0-11139 GCA_018251015.1 Phocides pigmalion okeechobee | reverse complement strand
ATTGGACGTGGTTGTCCATGGGCTGCAGTGACCACTTAACACCAGGTGGCCTGCATACCCGTTTCTTACTCTTTTGCAATAAAAAAAATCCTTAACAATGTAAGGAATACGGTTGACGGCTACGCTTTAAAGCGAGGCGACCATCTTAGTCCTCAAAAGCAGCAAGGTGTCTACGTTCGAGCTCAGATGGGATTTTAATGTATTTTTTGTTATACGTGTATGTCTGTGGGTTGCGACTACCTAACATAATGTGGTTTGCATGTTCGTTTCGTACTCTTATCACATAAAAAAATCGTTGAAGCCCATAAAATGATGCGCTAAGCTTCAAGGATATAATTTCTGAACCAAGTGTATCGTATAACGCTAAATACCTAACACAAAGTTTGATAGTTATCGCGCTGGATAGATTTGCGAGGCTTCCACGGTATTATGAAGTTTATAAACAAGAATATAACTGAATAGATGAGATCGGAAAGCAGACAAACGACTTATTTCCGTAGATAAACATCACATCTACACGTACGAATGGAATAAGGCTATCCTACACCTTCTGCTATTCTTACCCAGTTGAACAGTACTGTCAGCTCTCGTGGGAGGAAATCTCGGGCTGTCGTTAGAGGGGACCCCCCGCATGAGGACGCGCGGCCGATTTTAATTATTTCACGTAACAACGCTACATTAATTCAAATATGACGATGTAACGGCAAAGCATCTGGGAAAGGGCCACGAGCCATGCAACTGGTTTGAAATATCGGCTATCAAGCGTTAATCGTGAGTACCCATTACATAAAATGTATTGTTCTAGCACATGTCAAAACCATTTTAATAGCTATCAAAGACGTAACAAGAACATAGACATTACATTTGAACGGTACACCGTGCTCAAATACGTTTGTTTAACAGTCAGTTGTGTCCACCGGAAATTGAATTTGAGATCCTTTGACAGAGGAATCAATGTTGTCGTGACTCTAATTGGGTGAGTAGGGGCGAAACTAATAAAATAACAGTGTGTTGTCAACGAAAAAATGTCCACGATAATTGATAGATGGCATGATCTTAATGAAGCAGATAGTCCCTGTAGCGCGGGACCAGAATAGCGCTACAATATCTCCTGTCTGTCCACGAAGAAGAGCGAAGGCCGCGGCGTCGGACCGGTCGCCGCCCCCGCTTATACGGGGAGGAAAGGTGCACGTCAATCCTCATCATCGATCCGCTAACCTTCCGTAAACTCCTCCTTAACGCTGCCCCGCAACCACAGTAAGATCACTTGACCCGCGATGTGAAGCGAGCCCAGCGGGATCACACGCTAGCGCGTCGCAAAGTACCGTGGGCTGTACCACTCGTCGGCGTCGAGGGAAACCAGCTGGCGGACGGCGGAAACTGCGGGAGTTTAGTATGCCGAAGGGATTATACCGATCCCCCCCCCATTAACAATGGGGGAGGACTGCCATAGTTCAGCCGGGGTGCAACCCCGAGTTTAGGCCCAGGCAAGGAGGAAATACCTGTATTCTCCCAAAGGGGCTGGAACGTCCCCCGAAGATGATGAAGCATTGGAAGAAAAAAGCAGGCGGAAAAAAACTCGGCACACTTTTTAAATTTACCTACACTTTTTAAAATATACTGTATAAACATATCTCTAAAAATCTGCGGTCTATTGTATTAACACTATTAGTAAGGCGACATTCCAGTGTTAGTTAATTTGATTTTGTACCTAGAATAAAATATTAATTTAAATTATCTACGGTTGGATAATGGAAGCGTCAATTAATGTTTTGCTCCTACTGCGAATAAAATAATTACGAAATTCCCGGAACACGTATGCATTTTAATTATGACTTTATTCATTCAATATATTAGATTATAAAACGGTTAACGTTAAATTGAAAATAGAGAACGGGAGTAAAATGATTTATTAGAGATTATATTATCTAGTATATTTCGGATTTAAGAGGTTCTAATTATCTACTCTGCCTTTCCATAATAAAAAACTGAAAAACAGGACCTGAAAGAGAGAAAGCCTGAGACTGAGTCTACCTCACTTGGCTACGTCTAATTCCCATGTAATACTTTTGTTTACTCGAAATTGTGTGCAGATGAAAGTGGAGAGATTCTGACACACACGATTAGCTATCTCGTGTGCTCACCATCTTTCTAAATAATGTTTATTTATCAATGATAGATTTTTTTTCTCCCAGTCAGCCAACAGGTGCTCAAAGCCGATGTACTGATCTTACATCTTTGATATTTATTAAGTGTGTGTAAATACTGACATAAACTGCAGCCCATAGACATTCTCATCTAATCTCAAACAAACTGATTTTCTATCTGAAGTCGTTCATAGATACTCTGGAGGACTAAAATAGTCGTTATACTGCTAAGTGTAGCCGATAATCGCACTTCTCCGACCGAAACACAAGTTTGGTTGCATGGTGGATTATAAAGACGGCGGTGGTACCTATCTTCAAAGTACGAAACAAAATACGAAATTATGGGATCCTCATTTAAAATACATACTGTAATTAATTTTATTTGTATTAAAAAGGTAGCAATGCATTAAAATTTGGACATTACCGATTAAGCTCAGCGATTTTACTCTTGATGTTTTTACTCCGGTCTTAAAATTAACATTAATATGTAGATATCCTATATTAAGGTATTTTAAGGTCAGCGAATTTACTTTTCATCTCTTTTCCCTGGTCTTAATTTCATTGACCTATTATTGCATTAGTAATAGCCTCTAACGTAGGAGATAATAATGTCCCAGGGTTTATTGCATAAGTAGCATAATAGGTAGGAGAGTAATGTCCTACTATTAGGCACAAGTTCATTTTCAAAAATTATAGTGTTAGTCAAAAGATATCATCAGATTCATATCCAAATACTTGATTTGACTAAAAACATATAGTCAACGTGTACAACATACAAAACTTAAACGTTTAAAATATTGCATCCGCAAAGCAAATCCGCATTTAGAAAGCAAACCACTTTAGTAAAGTATGTTTATTTTGCCCGAGTGACGAATATCCGGTTTTTCCACTAAAATTCAGCAAAATTTACGGCTACACTTTGACACACAATAACTCAACTTGTCGCTTCACTGACTTGCGCGTTTGACGTGCGAGTGGCAGTCATGGTATGGTAATTTAAAGGGAAAATCTGGCGGAGTTATTTTTTTAGTTTTTGGACTAAAATGGCTAAAAAACTGACACTAACGGGTCGTTCGTGTAAACTGTCGTATATTTACTTGTCTGTGTATTTGTATGTTAGTCTGTTTATCCATCTGTCCGTCTGTCCATATGTCCTTGCGTCTATTTGTCCGTGTGTCTGTATGTCCGTCCGCCCTTCAGCTTGTCCGTCCATCCGTCCATCCGTCTATTTATTTATTCCTTTACTCACCCATCCGGTCGTCCGTCTGTCCATTCATCTGTATTTCATATGTCCTTGTGTCCCTTTATACATCTGCCTTCTGTCCGCCTGCTCATGTGCCTTGGCGACTTTCCTCGGATATTATTAGCACGCATCCGGCCGTCCATCTACTTGTTCCCTTATGTTTAGGAAATCATCAATCCTTATATCCTCATCAGGAGTTTATAAAAGAGGTGCAAAACACAGAAACAAATGCATACATTTCGCATAATAGAAAAATAATACTGTAATATTGATGACGAAGTATTAAGAAAATACAGTAATGAAATGCTTACAAAATTTACTTATAATCAAAAATAGAATTAAAGAACAAGAAACGTCAGAAAATAATTGGCACGAGCGGGCATCAGCAGAAGTTTTAATGAGGATTTATATGCGCATGTAGAAAGGGAAATAAAATACGTGAAGATAATGGATGAATTTGCGTCATTTGATTATAATGGTATTCATTATGCTTTGTCAAGAATAGCTGATGATATAGAATTTTTGATAAAGATTAAATAGCAAACGAGTGGTTTTCTAGATGGTAAATAATTGCTTTCTTTGGTCATCTGAAATAAAATCCATATAGATTAGGAGTTCTACCCGAAATCCATCATAGATGCTGTACTAGTTTTTATATGTGAGATGAGTAGCAAACGATCATGCAAACCACCTGATGTTAAGTAGTCGCAGCTCATAGACATTCACGTACAACCACAAACAAGACTGAAATCTATCTGTGCTAGAAAGTAGATACATTTGCCATTCCTGAGGACTGAGATGGTCGCCTCGCTTCAAGGTGTAGCCGGCAACCGAAACACTCCTTTCCTTCTCCAATATATAAAAATAAAGGTATATTCCGCTTGAAGAATCAAAAAATTCAAGTAACAATAGAGACCTAAACATTCTTCATCCAATTACATCTCAACTTAATTTGCATCTAAAATGTAGCAAAGTGCGGTGGAAAGCAAAGAAAGACGAAACCATAAGGCAGTGATAATTCTCTTGGCCTCAACGACCTGCAGTAATCTCGACAATCAGAATAATTAATTAATTAGACGAGATGAAGAGCGGAACAAACGAAAAAACCGGGAGATACGACAAATGAACAGGAAAACCATAATTGTATTGTGCTCGCTTTTGTATAATGCTTTTCAGAAAACTTTTTAATTTGTACTGTGACAAAGAAGTATTAAAATAGACGTCGGGATTTGAATGAGTGAAACAAATATTTAATTTTACTTTTTCATTTATACAACTAGAGCAGCAAACGAGCATGCAGCCTGCTTGAAGTTTAGTGGTAGCTGCAGCCCATAAACACCCACATAGAACATCAGAGAACCGATATCCTAGCTGAGTTCGCTATTAGATGTGGTGCGACTCTTGAAGATTAGATGTTTTCCTCGAGAGTAGATGCCAACCTCACCTCTCCAACCAAAACACATAAGGTAATTAACATAGGGTTAGATAGACAGAACTGTAACCTTTTGGGTTATTCTTGTGATTATTAAACTATAAAACAAATCATTCCATGTTAATCTTGATATCATCCAGAAATTTATTTATTTTAATGTACAACGGGCACTCACGATTAACGATTTTTAATTGCCGATAATTTTAACCAGATATGTGATTCATGGACATAGCTTAATTCTCAATTCACTGAGTTTAGCCGTGTCCACGAGCCATGCAACTGGTTCGAACATCGGCAACTAAAAACGTAATACAGTTTGTTACAGTAAAATATTATTTGTCGTAACCACCAAAGAATATTTTGAATTTGTTTGAATATTGTGATTTATTTTGAATAAGGACCATCGATCTTGGGTATCGTAGTGGTTTTTTTAATATCACTGTATCATTAAATCTATAACAGTATTATAGTTTATTTTCTTATCTGATTGACCAACATAAGATACAGGAGTTCACTTATAAGGTAAGTACATTTTTATAAAAGTCTTAATAATTAACTATTCTTACTATAACAGGTAACCTCAAAATGCTTTAAGTATAATTGACATTAAATGTTACTTAGAATAAACTAAAACTAAACAAAAACAACAATTAAATGACTACAATAAATCCATTTATCTGTCAGCCTTTAAGTGTCCACTGATGGACACTGGCCTCCTCCAGGTGCCCACTCTGACCGGTTCTGTGTCCTTTGCATCCAGAGGTTTAAAATAAATAGGTCAAGAAAAGTAAAAGGTATATTAAAAGTTTTTTTTTTTTTAGCTTGGCTGAAAAAGTGGAGTAGCTTCATGGTGGACATCTAGATGTTTGTTCATGGTAAGTTCGTTTACACTCTTAGAAGTTGGTGACTTTGTTATGATTGTGTTAACAATAAAGGAATGTCGGCATTAACCGTAATGAAACAAAGGCCCCATTTTAGATTGGCCGCAAAATGCGTCACAGCCTGTTGTACACGTCGTAACATGTTCCAACATGAGGTTTCATTGTCCTAATGAGAGCTGTCGTTATCGCTCTCATTGAGTTGAGTTGTACCAGTACTATTAGTTGACCGCAATGATTTAAAATACATATATTGCATGAGTATGGGACTTTTAAAGGTGGTAGAGCCGTTAGAGCTCGCCCGGGGCGGCACCACCGCCATCCTCATAACCCGCCGTAAAGCAATATGTTCTTCATGTATTGTGTTTCGGTTGGGGAGGTATGGTTGCCGGACACACATTATTGGACCATCTTAGTCCTTAAGAATAGGAACGCATCCGCGTCCATCCTTAAATAGAACTTTTGTTCTATTTAAGATTGGACATGGTTGTCCATGGGCTGTAGTGACCACTTAACATCAGGTGGCCTGCATGCCCGTTTCTTACTCTTCCACAATAAAGAAAAACTTGTTTTTGTCACCTAAAATACATTTTAAAAGCCTGTTGAAATTTAAAAGTTTGGAACACATTTGAAAATAAGTAATGACGTATGCATTCATATAAAATTGAAATCTTATCCTCCATTGTTACATTTGAAACCGTTATTTCGGGGTTTGAGTGCGAATAAAAATTTTTGTGCCACATTTTTTCGGCGCTATTGATAACAAAAAGGATAATCTCACACAGAATGGCTATCGCTATTTAGCATGGGAATACGGCCGGCGTTCATGGCACCATACCGCATAGGCACGATCTCCCTTTAGATTGTTTAGATTAGACTTTTATTATAATTAGAACAACTTAAGTATATGTGAAGGTTAAACACAATGACATAAAGACACAAAGTTCCCACAAAATCCGAAGCAGCTTATTGTACAGATCGTAACAGAGAACAAACGTGTAAAGATCTCGTTATCGTGATGAAAACGTGTTATCGCGCCCGAATAGCAATCCTGATAACAGAAGCAAACCGTAACGAATGAACATAATAACGTAATTTTTAAAGTGCTTGTAGGCGTAAGGTTATTAAATTGGAAAATATATAACGTATATATAACGAAAAAAATAGTCATTCACGATCAATCGCAATATCTTTTTCATCTAACGGATAATTCAGAGAAGATGAGGTAAGACTGTAAAAAGTCGAACATGGAAAAATAATATTTTTTTCTGTTTTTAAAAAGAGAACAATAAAGAAAATTGTTTTTTTTACGTTAGAAGAGTAACAAACGAGCATGCAAACCACAGGTGTTTGCATGCTCGTTTTTTACTCTAAACATCAGGATGTTAGGTAGGCGCATCCCATAGACATCCACGTACGACCACAAACACGGCCACAATCTTATCTGAGCTCGAATGTAGACACGTTGCTACTCCTGACGAATAAGATGGTCGCCTCGCTTCAAAGTGTAGCCGTCAACCGTGCCTCTCCAACCGAAACACAAGTAATGCTTCATGGCGTATTGTGAGAGGGGCGGTGGTACCTCCCTAATCGAACTATAGTTCTCCCACCTTTACAGATATAGAGATGTTATATTCAAAACATTTGATAAACAACGTCAATGTTTTAAGTAATAAAACATCTAATACACTCAATTTGAAACTACAAAATTAAACCCAAAATATCGTACACGCCGTAACATTAAACAAATGCGTAGAGGTCTCATTGTAGTAATGAGAACATGCAGTTATCGTTCCCATTCGCCCCCTCGTGTGTCCCCATTTGTGAAATTACCGTGTGACAATTTGTGATTAGGGGACCAATGAAGCTCCCTGTGGGATCCCGTAGCACTTAAACCAACCGAGTAGTGACAACGGGCCAATTCATGCTTGTTCCTTTATTTTTAAATGATTGATAATTGAAAAATAATATTCAACTTAATAAAGTAGATTAGAAGAGACAATATAAAAATGAAGCAGTAATAGCTTGGTGACAAATTTTTCGTCACTTACAGGGAAGTCTGGAGTCCAAAGTCCAGCAACATCTCAACACTGATTCCGGCGCTCATATATTAGATCAAGTCAGCATTGCGGAGGCGGCCTAAGCTGGAGCGTATTTCTCTAGACTGAATTTGCGCCGACAATTCACTGAAATATTGTATTTTAGCGTCTGTGTATTTTCTATGAATACACACAACGTAATGTCCGCCCCCAGTCTGATAACACCGACGTAAACAGAGCACTTTTGCCCGTAATCCATACAGATTGTCTATACAACACAGGTGTGTACGAGCCGCAAGCGCGTCGCGCCGCGCATTATACAAAAGTGTTGTTAGCCGCAAGGAAAGTGTTAACCAGTATATTTCAACTGATAATTCATAGTAACCGATAGTAAAATAATCATAAGTGAAAGTTTAAACAACTAAATATGAAGACAAAAATAAAATTTAAATCTCATAGACTATTAAATTTAAAACACTATCCGTTAATGAACACACAAATTACCATAATACGGAATTCTCGTATTATTGTAATTCATGCAGGAATAAGAACTTTGCAGCAAAAACAGCAGCTGAAACCATAAAAAGCGGCAATTCCCACTGCAACCGGCCCATCCTTTTTAGTTCATCAAAAATGCAAAACTTCATGAAAATGTATGCAGTTCGGTGGTGTGTCGTCGGAATTCGTCGTTGCCGGAAAAAATTGTGACGTCGTTTGTGATGCAGATGTAGCAGAATGTGTCATTCCTATTGGGAATAGTTTTTAATTCCTTTAATCTATCCGAATTATCTCTCATCTCTCAAAATGTTCTTTGTTTATTTAATTTGCATAAAATTCTTTTACAACATATATACAAAAATGGAGTTTCTTTCGCAGCCTCTTCTCCAAAACGAAACACTTTTCGAGACGGTGGTATTTTATCGACGTTCAAAGAGTTCTATAAAGTATCTACTTTGAATAAAAGTATTTTGATATCGATTTTGGTATCATAATTTATTTATCGATCGCTCTTTGGAATTAATAATTGGCGTTTCAATGTAATCCGAACGTAGATTTTATAATTTAGTTGCATAAATACAATAATAATACTTAAAAAAGGAAAAAAAAAAACAATTATTAACTATATTTATTTTTTCTAGAGATACAACGATAAGTTTATTGTTCCAAGCAATTTATAATTTTGGTTGGAATAAGAAATCTGTAAGAAATAATAATTTAATACAATATACGGCTGTTTTATATCACGCGTAGAGAATTGCGATTGCTATTAAACGCTGCAATGCAGCTAGCGTTCTTGGAACCATGTCGCTTGGGTCCGGACTCCCTTTAGATTGTTTTGGTTAGGCTTTTATTATAATTATTTTTAAGATTTTAATCGTTGCAATAAAAATACATAAAAAAGATAAAAAATGTGTATTAACAATATTTATTCTTTCTACTACTACTACGATAAGTTTTATTCCAAGAAATTTATTATCTTGGTTGGAATAATACATCATCATACATACAGTAAGCAATCATATTTCAATATAAAATTATATTGTATGTAAATATAAATGTTCGTAACCTTTCTTACATTTTTTTATATATCAATATCGCTAGTCCGATTTTTCTACGTCAGTTCGTAAATCTAAGAAGCCTTAACACAACATCCAAGTTTAAGGATACTTCAAGCGTAGAACTCCAAAATGTAGGAGTAGATCTCACTGAAGGAAAACACATTCGTTAAAGTAAAAAAGTTGATTGCGAACTCGTCACGGATTATAAATTTCAAGAAAGCACTGCGCTAAAACTGTTTGCTACTTCGAAAAATTTATGGTACAAATGTTGCAATAACTTGTTTCACTACCGGCGAAGGGAATATTGGATGACTCGGTACTCGCATCACAGAGAGACCATCCATTGCTCTTACACTAACAGCGATGGAAATATTAGATGATTCGAATGCTCATTACGGAGAGACCATCCATTCCACTTACAATTCAATCCACATTCTCTTACTTCCTTTTTAATTTTTTGAAATGGAAGTATTAAAATAGCATGCCCATTTGAGTGTGTGTGATAGTCAGTATTGACATATATACGTTCAAGTAGATGGTGACTGCACAAATTCCAGGTCAGAGGTCATTTCAGGTCAAATTTACTGTTTGGGTGAAATATTTTAATATGTGATCAACCCATTACTGTTCCATTGCAAAGCATGGGATACTTACAATATCAGAATGCAAGGGCATAAGTCGTAGACCTCCACACTGGACGAGTAATAATAATAAACAGCTTTGAGATCTTGATTTCACGAATCTTTGAGAACTAAAGGCATTCTCAGGAAAGCATGTTCCCTCATTTTCATTTTCAGATTTTCAGTTCCTCAAATTCCGTTCATTGTTTCAAGCAAGTGGTGATATTTTTTGTAATACGAAATAGCTTAAAAATGAGAGATGGGTGCCAGATTCAAGATTTGGCATATGTTGGACTATCTCTCATACGTGTAATCAAATCCATAATTTCCGATTGAGATGTCAAAATTTTAAAGACGGGGCTGTCACTGATGTTATATATTGCTGAAATATTTTGATAGTATGTCGTTATTCCATGAGGGGTCGAACAAGTACGTAGAACTTTGTATATAAAAACAGAAGTTAGCTCCCTATTGCTGACCACATTGTTTTTTATCGTTTTTTTGTATTTTGTCGTATTTTTTACCACTGAAAGCTTCTGGTTTAGATTTCGGGACAACTTTAATTTTAAGTTGGATTCTCTTCACTTAATTAATTTTATTTACATGTTATACCATTAAGTTTAAACTGCCCTTTTCACTTTCAATAAATAGTATATTTGTTTACATTTTTATATCTGTTTTAGTTGTTTTAGTTTTAGTTTAGAATTTTTTTTTTATTCTTTTTTTTTCTCGTTTTTAAGTGGTTTAGTTTATGTGTACTGAATAAATAATTTCTTTCTTTCTATACATCATTATGGAACGTAAATATAACATTGAATACTGAAACTAATTATAATAAAAGCCTAACATAACATAATCTAATCAATCTATAGGGAGGCCATGTACATGCGGCATAGTGCCAAGAACTCTGGTATTATTATCGATCTGATTAGCAATCGTAAGTCCCGGTGTCAAATATGAATTAGCCTTCAAATGTGTAATTTCCCTTTCAAGATTATTATCTATTTTGTAAGTGTATCTGATTTTGTCTTAATTGTCTATCAATTATCTCTCTATCTCTAAATATTTTATTTATTTTATTTTATTTTTATTTATTCACAAAATCCACAGCTTGTAACAAACAATTTACGCACTAAACTTATAGTACAGGTCTTGAAGCCAATTACGGATTTACAATATACTATTAAACTAAAAACGCCACAAAGTATACACCATATTACT
>DWON01009848.1:0-11139 GCA_018251015.1 Phocides pigmalion okeechobee | reverse complement strand
GTCCATAGGCGACGGTGATTGCTTTCCATCAGGCAGCCCGTCCGCCTTATCGCTAGGCTCATATATATAAAAAAAAATATGAATAGTATCGATCGTTTCAATTAACCAACTTAAACAAATATTAAACTTAACTTTGTATTATTTAAAAATAGCTACAATTATCAGGTTCAGCAATAAATTAACTTTGTTAAAGATTTTGCTTTACAACCTTCTTACCTAAAATCGTGGGTCATTTTCAACATAACAATCTTATATTAGTTTTATCGCACAAGTGGTAAAATACAGTTAAATGTTTATTTCGCTCATTATGGAATTGTATCCCGAGCTGGCTCGTAAAAACCTGATTCCAACTTCAGTGTTTTGTTACTTCAAAATTATCATTCTTCACTTTATACCCGCTTGTAACAAAGAGGTGAAGCATCATTATATTGTTCAGTGAGCCACGAAATAACAGATTGGAGCAATTAACGTTAGAAGTGCTAAAGGGCGTTATAATAATTATAAGGATTCATAATTACGTTGAGACTCCGTAAACGTACTTAAGGATGTCGTGTTATTTAGCCTTGTTTCGTATTGATAAAAATAATTATGTTCCAGTTAATATACAATCATTTACAACACATTTATTCCTAAAAAGCTGCTAAACATGTATCGTACCTCGCACAGGAAAAGTTATCGACATGTTCTTGCCTAAGTCTGAATTTACACCTACTAGATTGTAGTATTCATACATATATGTATTATTGCTGAAAAGAAAATGAACATGAAAATGTGGTATATTTATTTATATCAATAGTACGTTAACGACGCGTACTTCGATTGACGTGATGCAACGAAGACCGGCAAAGTTTCTTCTTCAGCTTTTATAAGTACCTGAGGGTCAAGACAAAAGGAAACCTTAAGTTACAGAAGTTCGTCGCGACCAATTTTAATTGGAATATGATTTTAATAAAATATTTGTTTAAATGCCATGATAAAGTTCGCAACTGGAATAAATGTGTTTATTTATGTTATGGGTACTTTATACTTTCTTAATATTAAAGAATTGTAACTTCTGTTACAGACAAAACAATGTAAAAATTGATGCAGTAGCATCATTTTTTTAGATATTTGATATTAACGAGCAAGTGACTTAAAATCAGGATTGTAGGTACGTAAATCTAGAATACTTAGTGTCAAATAAAGTCATTAATAACATTGCTTTTCTTTAGTTTTCGTTTTCCTCTAATAACGAGCTTCGTTAATTTAGAGTATATCATATTATCACGGAATTTGTTCTTGGAACGGGTGAAATTTGTTCTCAAAATATTTAGGGTTGTAAAAGATACGTCGATAACATAAATAAAATGATAGCAGTTGTAGTGGCGATTTTAATGAAACGATAAAATGTATTTTGTGTGTTCAGTTTGATACGCTGGCCAACTCCAATGAAACGGAATCATCTGATTTATAGTGTTCAACTTATTCGAATTTTCGTGAAAGTAAAACGATAATAATGTTTATTCTATTTAACTAGAACCCATGTAAAAATTCACCATATTTATTTTGGTATAACAAATATACAACTAAGAATATTTTAATCAATACTGGTTTGGTTTAAATATCGGTCTGGGATAATTACATTATCTTTATCAAATGGACAATTATTTATTTCCGTCATATTTAGAGATAAGTACAATCATTTATTGTATACTTTCTCTCTTGTGAATTTCTTTGCTAATAAGCAAGCTTGAGATTCCGCTTTCTTATGTTGGTGATGTGGGTTTGAATTCCCAATACGATAAAGAAAAAATAAAAAAGAATATTGTAATTATCATAATATATGTACATGTCTAAGAATACTCTTTAAGATTTTTAAATACATGTGTTAAGTGTTATATTCGCTAACTTACTAACATAGTTGATTACAGTATAAATAACTACATTCCACAAGGATATCCGTCTCAGAGCCCTATGTACATGAAACAGTAATAGGATTATTATGATATTATATTTGTTACCATTTTCTATGTCAGTACCGTACACGTATATCACTCTACGTGGAAAAATCACCATTAAATTCAATGAAACTCTCCTTAATTATATAACGAAAAGGTAAGGCAAATAAACTAGATGGAGCAAGGAGTTTCCGTTGTTTGCTCAGTCTCCCTGATCATTGCTTAGTTGGCTTGGCAGTGATTGCAGCAATTATTCACCTCGCCGCCTCCCCTTTGCAGGCGTAGTCCCGGCCTCTGTCACTCCTCTAACGGCTTCACTTAATCCCAACACCACCGTAAACAAACCTTTAGCCTCAATATTAACAATCTAAAAAACCTTTAAATAATGTTTTCTAAACGAAAGCCGACAAAACGTCTAGAAAAGGAATGACCCCACTAAGTTCGTGTCTCATCAGCAAAATGCTTTTCGGCCGAGTACAAAAGGAAAATGAATACCAATCCATAAAGTGTTATAGCAATTCCCAACAAAGTGTACGACGTACCTAACAAGGCAACAAAGTTTGTGAAAGCGGAAACAAAGCAAGCCACCTCGCGGTACTAACGAATGTGCTCTAGGATGTTAATAACTTTTCTTTGTCATTGCTGAAGAGCAGAATATTTAAAGCATACAGTTAGTAACTTTATAAAAAGCCCTAAGTAAAAATATTTTCGACTGGCAACACGAAATTCTTTATCTTAATTATGATATGAAAAACATTTCTAAAAGAGAAAAAAAAACCATAAGACAGTATTTTTTGCTGTCATGACTGACGTCAGGCCTGTAACGTTCTAGGACATATCGCTTGTTTGCTTCAATAACGTGACAAGTTTGAAACCTCAAGTTTTTTTATTTTATTTGATAATTGAAATCTCCGTGTTTAATTTGAGATAGCTAAGGTGTTACATTTTTGTACGTAATCTACAATAAACGTTAAAAAATACCCAATTAAGTAAAATAATTTTTTGTAAGTAAAAAAAATGCTCTCCTGTAAAATTATGTTTTTTGAGATAACACGTTATTGAAGCAAAAAAACGATATATTCGGTATTAGGAATTCGACAACTCACTATCCCCGGCATCTCTATTGAAAAGCTGATCAATGTTATTCACTCCAACACCAAACCAATTTTGTACTGCCTGTACTCATGCTCAATTTTAATATAATAAACGTAAGCACAACAGTCTTGAAATGTTCGTAGATATATTTGTCACAATATTCACTTGTATATATTTTTTATAATCGATCTGATTGTAACTGTCTTTACTACAATTTTATGACTTATTTGTAAGCAAATGTGATCCTTCCTGATGTTGTGTTGTAAATATTAAATTGGTATTTTATAGATTGTTTTATTTGCAACCTCTATTTGATTTGTTAACGGGCCCTCAAGGGTTAACACTCCCTGTGCCTACAACATTGCTGAGTGATTCTGGGAACGACGTGCTTGCGGCTCGTACACACCTGTGTTTTATCGAAAAATTTGTTGTGTGTTTACGTCGGAGCTACAAGACAGCAAGAGGAAACAGCGTCTGTGTATTCGTAAATGTTTAACGGATGCTAAAAAATACAATATTTCAGTAAATTGCCGACCTATCGTCATTCTACGAAAATAAGCTCCAGTTTGTGAGCGCCGCAAAGAATGTTACTTATTTTTCCCTGTAAAAAAATATTTTCGAGTTAATGTTGAAAAATACAAAATTACCTATTTCAGAAATTCCTAAATTAATAATAATGTAAGTGTAAAAATGACGGATACAACGTGTTTTCCCTTTTTCGCTTACGTTTAGTAAACAAATGTATCGTAATACATTTATTTGAAAAATTATAACTGCTTACGCTGGCTCTATATACTGTATTTTTAAGCGCTGGCCACTTTGCTGTATTTATTGATAAAAAAGTCATGACATTCCAGTGTCATTTTTTGCCTTAACAATTTACCAAACGAGTTAAGACAAACTAATATTTATTTGATTTGGAAAAAATATCGATTAAAATACTAATTAACGATGACGGATCCAGTACCCAAAAGTGCAAAATCAGTGAAAAGTAGATTAGACGCATTTATGCAAAGCGACGAGTCAGGGAAAAGAGCTACCGTAACAAAGACACAGTCACATTTCCTGGTGCCTTCAGAGAAGTTGGACAAAGTCACGAGGCGCGTCATAGCTCCCTATGCCCAGATAGAGCGTAAGGGATTAAAGGAAGATGAGCAGAGAGAAGGGACGTACCTGGATATAAATAGATTCAATGTGTTTCTAGGAGATACTGTAGATTTGGAATCGCTTTTGAACGAAACTGCTAATGTTCTGAAGACTGTTACGGGTAGTTCAGGTAAAAGTGATTTTTGGCTAAAACAGATAGATGCTTGTTTGTAATAAAGATTAACTAGTGTAGCGTAGCTCGAAGCTATAAATTTGTACTTAAAAATAAATATAATTATTATTTATTTAAGAGTATTCCATGTTTGAGTTGGTAAAAATGCCAGTTACGGCTAAGTTATCATACTTATTTCTTTACATCTTCGTATAAGAAAAAAATATTTACGGTTGTCTTTCCAGATTCCGGATTCCGGATCTGAGGATTTATTATATTTATATAAGGAACTATCTTCTACTAGCCACTTCGGTCGCGTGCATCAGAGAATTTGCATTACTTAAGGAGTTGTAAATTGGCTGTAACCTCACTGCCTCCATCCGCCTACACCAGTTCCTGTCCTTTTCCTTATAAGATCTTTTCACTTTACAATTCAATTGTTACTCCACCTTCCTCTCTATCAGTAGTAATTGGGAGCCTATTTGAAAATCAACCGACCTCCATCCACCGCTCCAATCATACAATGAATGAATGAAACTCGGAATGACTGAATAGAAGGTTCTATTGTAATATTTCAAACCCTGGCCCTTACCATTTTTTAAAAGTTGGTACTCATCAAACCTTTAACCTTTAGGTGTTTTCGTCTACATAGTGAACAAACTGAGAAACGAAATAGTACTAATGACTCCTAACACAAGAAATCCAGATCGACACGAAGTGAACATTCCAATCGGTTAGAAACCTGCATTATTTGTTAATAATTTAGTGAGAAAAATAGCTAACAAGAACGCATGTCTGATGTTTAGGTGTCGCTGCAACCCATGGACACACGCAATTAACTTTAAACATGACTGAACTCCAAATAAATAAATAAATAAAGTCCCATCAGAGGTCGTTTGTACGTGCGATCAAATGCTTTGCTACTCCTAATAAGTAAAATTGCTGCCTAGTTTTTAATTCTCGCCCGCAAGTATGGCAACCGCTTACTCCACCGACACGAGTTGCTCCACACACGGGATTATTAAGATCGCTTATTTCTCGATCGGTCAGAGGATCCAAAAAAAGGGAATTTACTAACTCTGGTACTTTTAAAACAAAATTCCAATTTTCTCCAGAGGAAGGCAAGGTAGCAGCAGCTCACGCGGCGGCTACCAAGGATTATCTGCTCTTGGAAGACGTGCAGCGTGATCGGCGATTTGCGGAAGGTTTGAGGTGGATCGATGCTAAGGCGGCACTCTGCATGCCTATCGTTAAGCCTGACGGTGATTGCTACGCTGTACTCGAGCTATATAGGACCTTCGCTGAACCATATGACAATGTAAATACAATTTAAATTACGTTTTCAGAACTTAACTGACAGTAGTCGGGACTTAGCGTAAATTTCAAAACGAATGTTAAGTATCTAAATATATATGAATAAATTTTATACAAATAAAACAAATTTTAGGGTTATGCCTTAATAACCAGACAGAACTAAATTTAAAAATCATGTATTTCGCTAAAAACTTATAAAGATTATTCACTGTATGAGCGCGACCTAATTTGGGTTTTTATTCTATACATAGGAACGATATTGGTATCTTTAACTCTATGTCGATGAATGCCTAATTAAGTTACATACAGTCAAATAGTGACTATGTTACTAAAAACCGAAAACATTAATAAAAATGGATATACCATTTTTATTATACCATTTATACCACTTCCTCCATTTTTTCATTTTACTTCAATTACTAAACTAACATGTTATTCGTCCGTGTTAAGTTATTGCTACGGATCATCTATATCAAATTTCAAATAAGACTGTTAGTTTTATCCCATGTTCAAACGAAGATATGTATATGTAAACTAGGTGTACATAATAACTTCATGGTAGGTAGATGATAGTGCCGTTAGTCATATATTACAGATTTTCAAGCAAAACACAAATTATTGTAACATGAAAGAAAATAACAACAGAATATCCTGTATACGGTGGTGAGCGTGGCATGCTGGGCGGGCGCGGCAGTCCACCAAGCCCAGGCGAGGGTGACTCTTCAGCGGACAGCGCATCTTAACCGCGAGCTCCGAGCTCTCCTTCACGATTACTTCTGCGACTTGGCGTCCATTGACACCATGCTTACAGATATGCTGGTATGTAATTTGTACCTTCTTTATGTGAGAAGAGTAGCAAACGAGCATGCAAACCATGTGATTTTAAGTAGTTGCAACGCATAGTCCATCCATACAATCACAAACGCGACCGAAATTCTATCTGAGCTCGAACGAAGATACGTTGCTACTCCTGAGCACTAAGATGGTCTCCTCGCTTGAAAGTGTAGCCGGCAACCGCATCTCCCCAACCGAAACACAAGTAATGACGTACGGCGGAGTATGAAGACGACGGTAGTACCTTCTCGGTCGAACTATAATTCTCTCACCTTAGATATCTATCACACAAGCAATTTCTGAAACGTTAACTGACTGATATTGTCACATTATTATGAAGTTTCTTTACCTAATTTCATTAGATGTTCCATCTGAAGTCAATCACCTATACTTATTTCTATAATATAAGTATTATTTCCATTCTTCTCACTGTAGAACTAGATCGATATAGGATTATCGATGTAGCCACGCCCATTTTAGAAGATGCCGTGACCCTTGGGCACATGAGTAAAGAACAGGACATTACTCTAAATGTTAAAAAATATATAGATAAGACTCGGTGAGTTATGCCAGCCCTTCGTTTGTCAACAGGCCGTAAACTGGTTTTATCCGATGGCGGCGCATACGTGATACGCACGCGGCTAGTTGACACGCGCCGTATGCTTGTAGTAGTGTAACGCAATCGACGCGGTTGTATGAGGCTTTGTGTCTGTTCCTATTCTTCACTCATGTGCTTCGGGCACTCAAGAATTTGTTTTTTTTTTATTAGTCAACTTTTTTACAAATAATTAGGAAAATTAAATTAAATCAAAGATGATTTGAACTGTTGACTGTAATTCTGACAGTTAGAATTTACATTACAGACATAGACAAAAGAAGTTACATTAAAATACAAAAAACATGAGCTTTTTGCTTCATGTGAGCTTTTGTGTTTCGGGCCCTGAATATGTGTCCACGAGCTCTTATGGTCAATACCGTATGGAGTACTGAGAGATTATAAACTTTGGTGTAGGCTGTAGTGAAGTCATTCATCGGTGCAATGAGGAGCACCTTTTATATCCTGGACAAGGACCATGTGGGGGAGTACGTGCAGGCTGATATGTGGGACGATGGCTGGACCGCGGAGAAGTGCGCCATGCCTCGCCGGAAGGTCAAAGTTAAGTTAGTCATATTTCTCCATAACAGTAGCTAAAGATCATGCAGTCCATCTGAAAGCAAGTGGTCATATCAGCCCATAAAATCGGCAACCAACGACATTCAGTAGTTTATGTGTTTTGCTTTTAATAAAACAGATATTTCAAAATACTATCTCGCAAGTATTTGTAATATTAAGTACCAAAAAATTGTATATTTCAAATTTAAATTAAAAAATGACATTGTATTTTAATTTTAAATACAAATTATAAAAGGTGTTAGATAATGTAAATAAAATAGAATTAATCCAGCTAAATATACTATCAAATAAACAATAGAACTATCTGCAGAATGCACCTATTAATAACATTGCTAAATTCTATCTGCATTTGCAAACCATAATTAAACATTTGAAATTCAATTTCACCTTAGAGTCAGATATTCAAAATACCAATTACCAATAACATTTTTAAGAAGTAAAAGATTTAAAAATACGAACTATGTACTTGTATTCCAATGTCAGAAAAAGCGTCCGGACTAAATGTTTTGATAACCTTGTTCCTAAAATGATTTCAGCCTAAGTCTAGACCAAACTCCAGCTAGTCTCGTGGCCAGGACCGGAGAACCCTTGAACGTGCGTGATGCATACAAGGATCCCAGATTTGTGAAGGAGGTAGACCCGGTAACTGGTACCGTTGTCAGATCGTGCCTGGTGTATCCTATTGTGGACAAGAGTGGTCTTATAGGTAGGGAACCTTTATGTGTTATTTGACACTGTCTGCGGTGCATGACTGCGGCATGAATTTCTCTCTCCGGGCACTTTTTTATGTGAAAAGAGTAGCAAACGAGTATGTAAACCACCTGGTGTTACGTAGTCGCATTCCATAGACATCCAAGTAAAACCACAAACCGAAATTCTATCCTAGATCGAACGTAGATACATTGCTACTCCTGAGGATTAAGATGATCGCCTCGCTTCAAAGTATAACCGGCAACCGCACCTCTCCAACCCAAACACAAGTAATGCTTTGCGGCGAATTATGAGGGCGGCGGTGGTACCTCTCCTGTCGAACTATAATTCTCCCACCTTTAAAAACATTAGGGACATTTCTTTTATATCCTTTAATATATCCAGGCCTTTTTTGTCACTTCAGTTTTGGGGGCACGCTAATTCTTGAAAGTTGTAAGTTCATAATTAATTTTGGATAATTTTGAACTTCAAAAAATATCTTTAAATTTCGCAAAGGTTACTAAAATTGTTCTCTTTTCATATTCCTTATTTTTTTAGTTTTTATGGCAAATCTTCGATAATTTACGAATATCTTTTAGGGGCACTGCATGTCCCCTCTTCCCTCCGCAAAAAAATGTTGGATATAATAGGGGTTGCTAGCCGAAGGGGTATAGCTTCAAACTTAATTTGTATTTTACTTAATGTGCAAACATTTTCATAATTTTCTTCATATATACTTTACCTATCGTTATGAAAAATAACGACTGCTTATGACAAATAGTATATCAGTATCAATATTGGAATGTTGTTTGAACGTCCCTGCGGTTTTAAGCCATACCACCGCAGGATACTAGATGGCGCTGTTCATTTGCCTGAATCACGCTAACGACTGTTCGTTGGCCGTTGTATAAGTAGCTAAAATTGCCTAATGGTTTCGTCTACCAATCCGTACTTAACTATACGGAAAACATCGTTTTTTTTGAACAGGATCAACGGACTGATCCTTATTTCTAGAACATATAAAAACGAAATATCGATAGTGTGATATCGAATATCGATACAATTATTCGATATTGTATTGACTATAAAGTATTGCAAATGATCCTCTTGGATCAGCGGTAGCCGACTTACCGTTCAGACGAATAAAAAGTTCCAGGTTCGATTCCCGGCCAAACACATATCTGAATATAGATTTGTGCTCTGTGACTGGTTTGTTTATTCGTTTTATCGATACCTATTTGGACATTGTTCTAGAGCATTGATTTGACAAATATATTTGATATCGAAAATTTTATCGAGTTAATACTTGTATTTTTTCTAAGTAGACGCTTTAATTTCAAGGTATAGTTCAACTCACCAACAAAACAAATGCACAGCCGTTCGATGCAGATGACGAGGCGATATTTAGTGTGTTCGTTAACTACTGCTCGCTTATTGTGCATTTTTATAACATGCAGCAGAAGAAAATATACCATGTACGTGATATAAACATTTTCCATCGTTTTTACGTTAGCAAAGGTAATCAAAAGGCAGGGTATGGGATGCTAAGTGGAAATAGTAATCCGTAGTCAGTCACACTAATTTTAAACTAATATCATCGCGAAATTTATACATGCATTATCACCTGTCAACAGTTCCCCCTCTGCAATTGGTGACAAATGCAATTGGTTCGAAATATTGGCAATGAAAAAGAGTTAAGCGTGAATATCTGTTATATCTCTAATATGTTAAGTCCCCTGTCGCGTCTGTCTGTCTGTTTATGACAAGCTTAAGTACTGGGCGGATTTTCCCAGTTTTCAACAACAGGTAGAGTGATTATTGAGGAAGGTTTTGGTGCATAATAAGTTAAGTTTTTGTAAGTTGTAGTTAAATTAAATACAGTAATTTAGTCATCGTTCGAAATAGGTGTTTCCAATTGTTACTTTTTGCAACTAGGTAATGACTGGATGCATGTACGAAAAAAAAACAATGTCAGTAAATATAAACTCTATTACTAGTGAAGATGGGCCTGGTCTCTAGTAATAAAATAAAAATCTCACAGATGTCAAACAGGATTGAAATCCTGTCTGTGGTCGTACGTATATGCGTTGCTACTCTTGAAAACTAAGACAGTGGTGTTGCCTGTAAAGGAGGAATTTGGATATCTGCTCCTACAAATGTGAAAATAAAAAATGAAAATTTGCATGATTTTTTTGTTCCTGTCATAAATAAAAAACAGGGTTGTTAAATGTATTGGAATCTATTAATATTTCTACACAAGCTACTGTTACAGGCGTGGGTTTATTGCACAATGAGTCGCCGAGATGATTTTTACACATTATATTAGATGTGTGTGATTAACGGACAGAGTAACGTCCTCAGATGATTGTATCTCAAATGCCCTCTAATAATCTTCTACCCTCTTTATATAGTTTTATTATGGAGAGTCAAATATAGACTAATTACATTTAAAATTGCTAAATTAGTATAAAAGTAGATAATAATGCTAATTATAGTAATGATGACAATGTAAATACGTAATAATAATGTACGTAATACACGTAGTACGTATAAAATACGTAATTAAATATCAAGTATAATAATATGTCAATATCCGTTGACTATTGAGTAGTTGGTAACACTACGTTCAGAAATTAGCTAATAATAAAATTACTCTTATTTCTTTAGGATAACTTAAACAAAGTATATTCAGAGCTGTTAATGATACACCTGAGTCCGTGCAGACATGACATGGACGAGATAATGGAGACGAATGGTATTGTGTTGCCACCTAACAACTTTAGAAGGTAAATACAATTTCATGACACTATTTTATATGCATGATTAATCTTAACTTT
>DWON01009847.1:0-11139 GCA_018251015.1 Phocides pigmalion okeechobee | reverse complement strand
CACCTTAGCTATCTCAAATCAAACACGGAGATTTCAATTATCAAATAAAATAAAAAACTTGAGGTTTCAAACTTGTTACGTTATTGAAGCAAAGAAGCAATATATATAAAAAATGCACCAGATGAATATAAGTTACATTTTAATTTAACCTTCTAGCTCTATGCAAAAAGCCCATAGCTATCAGGGCATTAAGACAGAATGAGAATTTGGGCACTAAGCATATAAGCAATGTTATCTATGTGAATTGTTAGTAAGCATAACCAGATGTTCAGAATTAAATCGAGAGTGCTTTTTCTTTTTAATCACCATTTTTAATGATACCAGGAAATTTAGAAGAAAACAATTTTTAAGGCCAAACAGTCTTTTATACTTTGACAACAATGCTCACGTGTACAGCACGTGCACGGCAGTGAAGAGCGCTCGGCAAAGGGGCGCGCGCTCCGCCAGCGTGGTGCCGGCGCCGTCGCCCTCCTCGCCACCAAGCGCCAGCCAGCTCCCCGCGCACGTGGCCGCCGCCAGCCACGCCTGCACTACCTCGTCGCTCGGCGGCTCCTTGCTGTAGTCACTAATCAAGAATGTTATTATGGGGGTGTATATCTGGTATTAGGGCTATACATCTTCATTGAAGATTTTAACATTTATGTACTATTAATTCCATGTGTAAACACATATGTTCATAACATAAAATTATTTGAGAATCAAGAATTGATGACACTAAGATAAGTAGTATATTTTTTTAAACACACTTACTTATACACTGTTTGCAAGTAACGTAACATGTCATCCAGCACCATAGTGGATGCTTGCTGTAATGCTGCACGATTTTTCCTCCTAAGAACTGTCCCCATTGTCATACTATTATACTGAAAAATATGAAAAATGTATGGATATTGATGGATAGTTGTGCTCATTATTAACTCAAATGCTATTTATGAGTATTATTACGTGATTGAACAGACGCATGATTTATTATAAAAGAATCACATATAGTGTGGTTTAACATAATGAACAGAGAGCAAATTGTTCTTGGAGTTACAAAGCCTCCTTTTAAGAAACATTTTTGTAATCAACCCTATAAAATTGGTTTCGAAAACTGGCCTAGTATAATACAAAAATATTACATAATATAAAACAAGACAAGTAATTAGTAAAAAAAAAGTTTTTTCTACATAAAATATTTATACTGAAGTACACTTACTTCTTCAGGTATTACAGTAAGTACTTCTAGCAACAGTGATGTGTTATCAGCTGTGGAGAGTGGGCTTAACACTGCAGCAAGATCTGCTGAACCTTGCTGTAAGATAAAAGCTGCTAGCTGGAACATAATAAATTCAAATTATTGGCAAATCTGTTATATTGTTATGATATTGCACAACTACAGTTATCATATTTAAATTAAGGATGGCAATTCTTTCTCCCGGTCTACCTTAGCAACAGGGCGCTCAAAGCCGATGTATTGATTTTACACTTTACCCTTGACATTCATTAAGTGTATGTAATATACCTTACAATGAAATAAAATATTTGAATTTGAATTTGAATTATAGATAAAATAAACAACAATATTTTGTGTGAGTGTGAGCAGAAAATTTCCTTCTTTGAACATAGAACAACAAATGCAATGATGCGACATTTTATTTTTAGATTATTAGTAATAATTCTAATAATATATTCAAACTTACACTAATGCATAGTCTGTTTGTTACTATTTTGGGGCCCATAGAATATGTAACTACGGCATGTAACAGCTTTTGTTTAAGTTCCTCGTAACTCTCTGGAGGCACTTCATTCCAGCACCGGAGGATTTTAGTATGCAATGTTGTTGCTGCATAGAACTGAACTTCTGTATTCTATGGAACAGAAAATATTATATTTTAATAAGTAGAAAGGCTCGAAATATAAATAGAAATACATAGAAACAATTTGAGTTGCTGAAATGTATACCTTGTTTGGTTGAAGTAACTCCCATACAAAGTTCCAGGCCTCAGGCACCCTTTGAGCTTCTGTAAGCCAAGAGTGCGCCTTTGCTCTCTCAGTTGGTTCTCCATTGTAGAACACAGACACCGCATATTCCAGGTTTTGTACTGTATACTCCATTTGGGAAAGTATAAAGAACTGAATGTTTATACCATAAACATAATAGTGTTTAGGTTTAACTTTTACTTTCTATTATTCACACTTAGAAAGTCAACAGTGGTCAAAGAATAATTCATCACATATCATAAAAAATATATTTTCCTTTGAAAAATTCGTACGAGATTAAAGTATACTAAATTATTATTGATGTTTTTGAAGTCAATTGTCAGTCAAGTCAATGACAATAATTTGTCAATACAGTAGAAAAGTGACATGGGGTGACATATAACCATTACAACATAGATTACAAATTCCGGTTTAAATTTTAAATTAAAGTTCTATTATATAGAAAACTTCTTACGTAATTATTACATTGCTGAGATTGATATTGGAGAAAAAACCTTGTAGCCTTTGGTATATTAAAAGTATAGGGGCGAGTGTCCCCGGCTAGCTAAAAAATTAAACTAACTTGACTACTTACTTAAGTACGAATCCCTAAAAATAATGAAAATTAGTTATTTAATAACGGGTTTTATTTTTTTCTTAAATGTGTGAGAATATGATTTCCTTTTCCTAATTTTTTTTTGGAATTTCAATTGGCAATGTTGGAGACAAACGGTTTATCAAATTATATGATTTAAAATCGAATAGTATTAGAAAGAAAACCACAATGTAATTCTTTGCTCCAATTTATGGGCAAAAGTTGCGAAATTTGGTTACATTATTAATATTATTATAGCTATGTTACTTATACAGTAACTTTTTTTTTCAAGTATGTTCCTCTAAATAAAAATATTTAAAAATGAAAAGAAATGAATAATATTGATTTTTTATTCCTACTTTGGAGCTTGGCAACATTATGGGAAATTAACGTAGAGATATGGGGAATTTGAACAATTACTTTTGGCAACTCTGCCAAACGTAGAATTGTTGTGGTTGACGAATGATAGCTTTTGTTCGCTGAGTTTTAGTTTGGTTCTTGTGATTTACATTTTTTAAATAATTCGTGTTTTAAAAAAATTGTCATAATGAAAATTGAGGAAGTAAAAAGTACTGCCAAAACCCAGCGAATATCTGCTCATAGTCACATTAAAGGTTTGGGTTTGGATGAAAATGGAGTTCCCATTCAGATGGCTGCCGGTCTCGTGGGCCAAGAATCAGCTAGAGAGGTAAAATAGTGTACAGAAAAAGTATATACCATTAATAGTTGTACTTAATCTAAATTATATCAAAATATAAATGTGCTCAGGTTAATAAAGTGTATTGATCAAATTTTGAGGTTACCATGGTTTCCATGGAAATTTCAATTTTTAAATATGGCTCTTTTTTTGATCTTTGGTAATTAAATTATAATTATAATTAATATCAAGTTTATCACGAGGAAGTAAAACTATTACCATATTAAATAATTCATATTACATTGCAGTTATATGGTGAAATGTTTACTGCAGTTTTTAAGTACTGCCCATTTAATAGTATTGTATCGTGCTTTAATTTAGCTTGTTTCGTTAATGATGTGATCTTAGCAAATAGATTTTCTGTCTTTGTAATGCAACTACGAAGTTATATACAATGTTTTCTGATGTGAATAAAATGTCATTTAAATTACTTTTCCAGGCGGCGGGTATTGTTGTAGACATGATCAGAAGCAAAAAGATGGCAGGTAGAGCTTTACTGTTGGCTGGACCTCCGGGCACCGGTAAAACTGCTATTGCACTTGCTATAGCACAGGAATTAGGCAATAAGGTACAACTTTTTATTTAGCTAATTTTGTTTAAATTGTTTTTGAAATAAAAGTTAAAGGTGATACAGCCGTTAGAGCTCGCCCGGGGCGGCACCACCGCCACCCTCATAACTCGCTGTAAAGCAACATGATCTTCATGTATTGTGTTTCAGTTGGGGAGGTGTGATTGCCGGATACACATTATTGGAGGCGACCATCTTAGTCCTCAAGAGTAGGAACGCTTCCGCGTCCATCCTTAAATATAACTTCTGTTCTATTTGAGATTGGACGTGGTTGTTCATGGGCTGCAGTGACCACTTAATATCAGGTGGCCTGCAGGCCCGTTTCTTACTCTTTCATATTAAAAAAGAATATGCATATTTGTATTATATTTCATTGCTTTAATGTCAATATTTAGAGTTTACATTTAATGTTACTTAAAATATATTAATAGGTATGACTGAATTGAATGAATGAATTAGAAATTATTTCCTACTTACAGTTTGTTTCCAGTAAAGTTGTTGAGTAATATACATGGTATGAATTATGTTGAATTTATATTACAAATGCCATTTTTTTATAGGTTCCATTTTGCCCCATGGTAGGCAGTGAGGTATACAGTACTGAGATAAAGAAAACTGAAGTGTTAATGGAGAACTTCCGCCGTGCCATTGGTCTTCGTATCCGCGAGACCAAGGAGGTGTATGAGGGTGAAGTAACTGAACTCACACCTGTGGAGACTGAGAATCCAGCTGGAGGTAAGGTTACTGTAATCAATGCAGTTAACTGTAATTTATTTACTATTTGCGAGCCGACCAAGCACTTATCAACCTTCCTGTAGAAGGAGCCGTGGTCAAAGGGGATGGTTCCGCAAGTTCTGCGAATATCACCGACTTCCGGGACTCACTGATCAATGTTTCTCCTATTGTAGTACATAGTTATATATTTTGTTTTATTTTATTAAGTGTGGGTGGAGCTTCCTTGGCTGATTCGTCTTGAAAGCAATACAACTCGAGTACAGTAGACTCAAGTCACTAGTAGTTTACTGATTTTCAAAATGATTTTATAATTAATGTGATTTTTATAAACAATGTTTTTATTTTTCAGAATTAAATTAATCCTTTTATTTTTTGTAGGCTATGGCAAAACAGTTTCACATGTAATCATAGGCCTAAAGACAGCAAAAGGTACAAAACAGCTGAAGTTGGATCCAACTATTTATGAATCTCTACAAAAAGAGAAAGTTGAAGTAGGCGACGTCATTTATATAGAAGTTAATTCTGGGGCAGTAAAGAGGCAGGGCAGGAGTGATACCTTTGCAACGGAGTTTGATTTGGAGGTATATGTGATAGTTGTTTTGTTCAATTGAAAATAATTTATTTAAACCCATTTGTAACTCAGTTGAAGTGTTAATAATTACTAACGTTGACTGACGATCATTTAGTAAACTTAGCAATAATTCCTATATCTGTGTACATATACATTATACCATATGAATAGAACTCATAACATATATAAATTTTTTTGATGCGAATAATAGAATGCTTCATTTTGTTATGAGGTAGAGTATGGCAATTATAATGCTGTAATAAACTACATTTACAGTTTAACAACAGGTTACAATCAATCTAAACTAATATTAAATAAACTACATTTTTTTTTAATCAATTGTTGTTAAAATTCCAGGCAGAAGAATATGTTCCCTTGCCAAAAGGTGATGTACACAAAAAGAAGGAGGTAGTACAGGATGTAACCCTACACGACCTGGATTGTGCCAATGCAAGGCCTCAGGGTGGCCATGACATTATGTCTATGATGGGGCAGCTTATGAAACCAAAGAAGACTGAAATCACTGGTAGGTTTTGACCGCAATGTTTTTATACTGTGTTTATGTTTGAGTTTAAGAGGCAGTTTAGATTCATTAGCCTTTAAGCTAGTAAGTGTTTCGAAGGTAGCATCTTAGCAAATGTAACAAAAAATATGAAAATAATGTGAGTGTTGTGATGTAGTGTAACAATATTAAAACCCACTGTAATATTGTATACTCGATTGAGTGTTTAATTGAAGCTTTATTTTAAATGCAACATTTGTTTTCAGATAAACTTAGGAAGGAAATTAACAAAGTAGTCAATAAGTACATAGACCAAGGTATTGCAGAATTGGTTCCAGGTGTCTTGTTTATAGATGAGGTATGTATTGTAATTCAAGATATATTCCATATTTATTATATATTGAACTTGGCTTGTTAGATTCATATATAATTTTTAATGAGAACTTCAGCAATTATCAGTTTTAAGATGTTTGTGGGATGCAGTAGTGCGTTACCATAGCAAAGCACTCACTGTGCAGAATGTATATGTAATATATCTGTCCGATTACAGAACCTTCCATTCCGCTCCCTCAAGCTTTAATACAATTTGTGTAAAAGAAATGGCCTATGTAATCAAGGCTATTCAGCTTTTGAGTAATAGTTTTCTCTTGTGACTGTTCTTGACTTGGTTCTTAGTGGCACAGTTATGGTACGGTTGCTACATGCACAGTAACCTTTGATCTGTTTCAGTTGCAAGTATTATACTTCCTTTGAGAAGATTTATTGCTGTATTTTTAATAGCTTCATTTATTTATATTCCAGGTGCACATGCTGGATATAGAAACGTTTACATATTTGCATCGCGCGTTGGAATCTGCGATTGCGCCAATAGTTATATTTGCAACTAACAGAGGACGCTGCCAAATTAGGTCAGTATTGCTGTTTGTCTTACTACAATTTGTGTCATATTGTCATTGAATTAAATTGAATTATGTCATGTTCGTTATAAATCATAATTATTAGCTCATATGAACTCCATATCTAGATATAACAATCCAAACATTATTTAAAAACATGAAGCTTTTGTAATCGATGCTTGTGGTATTCCACTTACATAGAGAAACTGAGTTGTAGTTATTGTTTAATCTTTAATTGTCTTAATATTCATTTTACCATTGTGTTGTCATGTTCTGCATAGTGTAATAATTGACTGGTAGCTCAAACATCTTGTTTTTAGTCACTTTATATATTATTTTCTAACTAAAAGTAAAATGTTAAACAAATAAATGTACAAAATCCTTAATGATTGCATTGATTCACCTTAGAAGTTGGGATTATTGACCATCAATGCATATGGGTGGGAAAAGACTCTCCTTGGAATGACTAAAAAAAACAGTTTACGTGACGTGCTTCCCATATCTACATATAGGATTAGTGACTGAGTTTTAGCAAGACAACACGTTTAATACTGAAAACTTAAAATAACAATTTTGTCCAATCTTCTGAATGTGACCTGAAGTAAGTGGAGATTTACACTAACGCCTAATAGGAGAAATATAAAATCAGTATGAATTTAATTGACAGTCATAAGATATACTCAAACTTTATCATATGTTACAGGGGTACCGAAGATATAATCTCTCCACATGGAATACCCCTAGATCTTTTGGATAGACTACTTATAATTCGCACTCTACCTTATAATAAGCCAGAATTATTGCAGGTCTGTATAATATTTTACGTATTTCAAATATTTCCTGCTTCGGATTTATTGAATGGAGAAATAAGACAAAGGAAACCAACCTACAGTACGCTCAAACTTAATTGTATCTCGAGTGAAGAGTTTCTTGAGTTTTCGCGAGTGGCATTAAGTGACGCAGCACTGTCATACCTGGGTCAACTAATTGGATTCATGAGGACTGGAGTTTACTGCACTAAGTTGATCAGTTGCGGTCTGGTGGATCATTGAGTTCATTAACATGATCTATTAAATGTATTTTACACTCTAAAAATGTTAATTTTCTATGTTCTTTCGTATATGAGAGATACATTGTGAAAGTTTTAATTGTATTATATTATAATGTATTCTTTTATTTCTAGATATTGAAATTACGTGCGACTACTGAAGGGTTGTCAATCGAAGAAGAAGCATTGGCTGCACTTGCTGAAGTTGGAGCCAACACTACCCTAAGGTAAGATTTTCGAATTTCGCTAGGCACGAAAGGTTTTATTTTATTAACTTCTGATTTGGGGAAAAATTAAATTACTAAATTCTGTTTTAAGCGAGTGTAGAAACCTGTATGCGTTTAAAATGTGTATGTATATACATATACACAACATACACATACCTATGTATTATGTCTGCTCTACATGGTAATATTGATATATAGACAAAAAAATAAGCAAGTAGTTTGTTGACGACACAATTAATCTTCATCTAAATCCTGTTAGCAGAAGTTTATTTCAAACGCATGTATACAAATTTAATACAAAATTCATACGGTCCATCAAGGGTCAGTTGTAGTACGTTTTTGGGGGTGTAGGTTCGTAACCCGGTAGAAGTAGTAGGCGGTAGTGAAGTACGTCATATTGCATGTGGTGTGCGTGCGCAGGTACGCGGCGCAGCTGCTGACGCCGGCGGCGCTGACGGCGCGCGCGGAGGGCGCGGCGCGCATCGCCCCGCCGCACGTGGCGCAGGTGCACGCGCTCTTCCTCGACGCCAAGGCCTCCGCGCGCATCCTCTCGCAGCACTCCGACAAGTACATGCAGTAAGCTCACGTTCCTCTCGCGACACTTACCCTGCGTTTCCACGCGATGTTGATTGAACGTAGTCTATTCATGTTTAAAACATTGTTAAGTTTACTAGCATATAAACAGGTCGTGATCAAATAGTCTGTATAACACAGTTAGTTGAGAGTGGAAAAAACTGTCTTGATTGTTTATGATACACACAGATTGACAAAAGCAATTAATTAAACAAAATACTCCGACAACACAACTCTCGTCCAAACATTGTTTAATAAACTCTGCACTACATGTTAATGCAGTGGAAATGCTTATGATAAACAATGTTAAAACACTTTAATTTAAAATATGGTCTGTTTAATATGAAGATAACGGAAACTCAAGGCCCCACCACCAATGCTAGTTCTATAAAGCTATACGACATTGCTCTGACGCGAACACTTCAATGCGCATTAACGTACTCCTTGCAATCTCCATACTAATGTATAGGTGAGCACTCGCTTCAACTCGTGAAGAATGTAATTTTAAATAAAAAAATACAAATGCTCCTCAACGCCTGACTAGCACTATGTACATAACCTAAAATATTAACATGCCCTTATGTCTGTTATCAGATAATAATTAGCAAGCAAGGCTCACTGTTCTTCTCTGTCGTGGCGGATATACATGTTAGGTGCTTTCCGACTTACAGTGTTACATTTATATTATATGACAGAAACTGGAAGTATTCAGTTTCTGTGATTCCTGGAGACCAAACAACTACAATTCAGTATGCTGAGTACTATTATAGTATACTGGACTGATACTATGACAAACAAAATGTCACCACTGTATTTAACCAAAACAGTTATTAACAACTAACATTCTTATTACATTATACAATATACATACTGTATTTGAAAACCTATAGTATGTTTTAGTCAAAGCAAATTCTAATCTCTATCTACTATGTAATATATTTGAACACTAATAAAAGTTTGAAGTTGTAAAAATCGTCAATGTATGATTTAATCCAATAAGGCTTATTATGAATTTAGTAATTGATATAAACTAGAAAATATATTGTTATCAACATTTTACTGTAATTATATTTCTCTTCCCACGTTTCTTATATATATTCATTGATCAATTGTCCATACATTCTCAGCATAATCCTAAATATTCTTTTAAGCATATTGCGGTCGGTCTAGGACCGTAGCAATGTTCACACTCTATTATTAGGCTATTTTAGTTGTATTTGGGTTAAATTGTATGAAATATTCTCAAATTATTGATGTAAAAATAAGTCAAGTTAATGTAGTGTCAAGCTAGATATTGTAATGTTTGTACCAATTATATTATATTAAAGTAAAATATTAAACAGATTTCACACATATTTCAGTGTGATTTGAACATTACTAGCATGCTTTGCTATTTGCAATAGATATTTATACTAAAAAAAGAAAGAAAACATGTATTGTGTGTTCACGTGTGATGTTCATAATTTTATCATTGCATCTAGATGGATAAGTTTTCCTTAGAAGTATCTGTTTTGTTCAGAAGTGATACTAGATTATCTTTTATGTTCATATTGATTTAATTACGTTAGCGTCGTTCAAAAACACTTAAATGTTATGGTGAGAAAAGAATGTGTACAATAAATATGTTTTTTATTTCAAAATACTTATGTCTCTTATTTTAATTGTTGTTACCTATATGTACATAAGAATAATTCAAACAGGCTTCTCCTTCTCTTCTTCAAGTGAAAGTTTAGTAGAATTTGGGCCTAAATACAAGTACATTTTCTGAAAATAAAATGGTCTGTACAGAACTTAATCTAATTACCTATAGCCAAAAGCAGTCTATAAAAAACTTATTTACATTACAAATTAACAATTAATTTAAATTTTGCGTGTTTTGCAATGCAACTATTTTCTTATTTCGAGCTAGGTTCTCGTTTATCATCAGCTCTAAACGACACGGACATGAATCGACCATCATTGGTTTTAGGGTTGAAGGTTGTACTGGGAATAGGTGTCGTGGTGGGCGGGGAGAAGGTCGGCAAGTCTACTCTCACTGCAGCGGGCTCTGCGGTGTGCCGGTATAACGCTTCAAACTGCATCTCCTCGGGGAATGAGTGTGACCGAATTTTCCTCTCATCTCTAGCGTTGCTCGGATATACGATCACAATTTTCTCGCCTTCGCTTTTAAGAGCCACAGGTGGCAAAGCGGTGCTGGTGGATACGACAGGACCAGGTACCACTCGCAACATTTCCGTTGGCGCTGGACGTAACTTCTCAATAGTTGTTGTTGTCGTAATCGTAGTCGTCGGCGTAGTTGTTGTAGATGTCGTGGTCGTAGTCTCGATGACTACAGGAATATCGGGATCTTCGGGAGTTTCTATTTCTCGCTTCTCGCCCGGAGGACCCATTGATCGAAGGGTTTCTATTTTCATTTCTAACGTCGGTGTTGGGATCGGCACGGAGCTTGTTACGTTAAAGTCTTCAGTTGGTATGTACCGCGCAGTGGTTTTTGGTATTTCTCGTGAACCGAAGATAGGCAAGCGAGGTGCGTATGCGGAAACTAAGGGTAGCAAAGTGTCTCTGGCGTATCGTTCAGCTCTGGAAATGAATGACGCAAGACGTGATGGTAGGAATTGGACAGCGAAACTAGTTTCTTCTTTTTCTGCTCGTTCACCCCAAGTGGTCTCATAGGTTTGTGTCGTAGATACGTCGTAGTTCTTAGCTTTCCGCAAAGGCGGCTGTGTAGTGGACTGTGGAGGCTGTGTAGCTCTTAGCAGCGGCTC
>DWON01009846.1:0-11140 GCA_018251015.1 Phocides pigmalion okeechobee | reverse complement strand
GGCGGGTTATGAGGGTGGCGGTGGTACCGCCCCGGGCGAGCTCTAACGGCTCTATCACCTTCAAAAAACATACTGTCTGTGTCAAAGTGAAAGCGTTTAATTAGTATTACTTAAAGTTCATTAGTAGTACACTTACATTAGTAGCACACCCACGCCTAAGAAGAAGAAGATGAAGGTCCTTTTGCGCCTTTACATACATTTAGCAAATAAGCCAAGCGGCGCAAATATTTTCCACTTAGCATTGATTACGTGTTGGTTCTACTTAGTTTTGAAACCCGTGAAACCGAGTGCCAAGAAATTTT
Source organism: Phocides pigmalion okeechobee (assembly GCA_018251015.1). Lineage (NCBI taxonomy): Eukaryota > Metazoa > Arthropoda > Insecta > Lepidoptera > Hesperiidae > Phocides > Phocides pigmalion. Next base: position 10,838 of record DWON01009846.1, on the reverse strand, counting down.
TCAACCTATCATCGAAACTGCTAGTGACAAGGCGGCTAGTTCGTATTTCGCGCAGAGAATTGTGATCGCTATTCAGCGCGAGATACGGCTAGCGTTCTTGTAACCATGCCGCATGGGCACGAAATTCCTTTACATTATTAAGGTCAGGGTTTCATTACAATTAGTTCTAAAGTACACATTAAATTTACTGAATATTTAATTAAGGTAAATATAACATGGAATATCTTAAAACTAATTACAATAAAACCCTAACTTAAACAATCTACAGGAATTTCGTACCCATGCGTCAAGAACGTGCTCAATGCTGTGCTAATAGCGATCGCAATTCTCTGCGCAAGAAACAAGCCAGCTCCTTTGTCGCTAGCAGCACGATACACAGAACGAAATTATTAATTGTATTTATATGTATGTAGATTATTAAAATTTTGTGAAGTGAGAAGGACCAAAATTGTTTTCTCAATTCATTTAAACATACGAGTAAGTTCCACTGAATATCGTATTTTATACAAACAGAACCGTATTTATACAACAAAATAAATAATGTTATATATACGATAAAAACTTAAAAACTCTAGTCAAAGTTTATTTATAATGCTCAATATAAAGTTATGCTATCTTGGTGGATTTAGATATTATAGTTTTACGTTTGATCGACGCCGCCGCTGATAAGAGGGCTGGTTCATGTCTCGCGCAGAGAATTGCAATTGCTATTCAACGCCGGAATGTTATGTGAGAAGATCAGCAAACGAGCATGCAAACCACCTGAGGTTAAGTAGTCGCAGGCCACAGACATCCACGTATAACCACAAACACGACCGAAACGCTATCTGAGCTCGAACGTACATACGTTGCTACTCCTGAAGACTAAGATGATCGCCTCGCTTTAAAGTGTAGCCGGCAACCGCGCCTCCCCAACCGAAACATAGGTAATGCTATACGGCGGATTATGAGAGCGGCGGTGGTATCTCCCCCGTCGAACTATTGTTCTACCACCTTTTAATGAATGAAAACAGTTACTCGTAAGCGTCTATTTAAATGTTACGAGTACAAAACGCGATATCGATTTAGACACATATGGAGTCGTGTAGGCAATCTGTTGCGAATTACGCTAAATATAGCGGTATTTATTGTCGAAAGCAGAAACTGTTGCAAACTGCCACATCCGCGATCAAAGCGACAGGAATTGGTAGCGACGGTACCGCTTTATTGCACGATGCAAATCGTGTTTGTATTCATACTAAGCTACATCACCTATCTAATTTTACTCAAAAATCATATTACTAATTATAAATCAAGTTACTAATTATTATTAGTTTTGTTTTCCTGAGAATCGCCGCAAACATTTGACTAAGAATCATCATTTTATACATGATATAGCCGTGCCCGCGATTTCGTCAACGTTTATTTTACATAATTCTAAAATCGTGGAACAATCTACGCATACGTGCATCCAGTGATTATTTAATTTTTCGCCCAATTTACAAAGAAAGTTAACTTATTACGCACCAAAACCTTCCTCAGGAATCACTCTACCTGTTGTTGAAAACTGCGAGAAAATCTTTCCAGTACTTATTGAGTTTATCACGAATAGACAGACAGACAGACGCGACGGGGGGCTTTGTTTAATAATATTTATAGATTAGCGAATTCATTGTACTCAGAATCATCAGAGTCATTTCACTCAAGATCATCAGATTACTTTCTGTCAAAAGTACCGAATTCGTTTTAAATTAGATCAGCAAATTTATTTTACTCAAAATCTTGCTACTTATTATCAGATTTGTTTTCTATGATTGTCAAAAAGCAAGCATTTCACTAAGAATCATCACTGTATACATAATCACCGAATTCATTTTACTCAGGATCATCGGAACCATTTCACTCAATTTGATTAATTCCTCTCAATATATCAAATTAAATTTACACTAGATCAGCACATTTATTTTACACAGGATTACCAGATTTATTTTGTTCAGAATCATCGGATTATTTTTATTACGAATCATCATTATAATTTTATTAAATTAAATATTATCACAATCAGTTTATTCAGGAGTATCGAAATAATTTTATACTGGATTACCCAATTTATTTTACTTAGAATTAGAATCAACGAATTTATTACATGAAAATGAAAATCAAATGAAAATCAAAACATTTTTATTCAAAGTAGTTTATTTACAGAACTACTTTTATACGACTTTAAATTGATATTAGCCATGCAATTGGCTCGTAATATCGGCAATTAGAAATCAAAAATCTTTAATCGTGAGTACCCGTTATATTGCATAAGAACTAATTTTGGACGAATTTTGTAAAGAATTGCCGAGAGTTTTTCCGCCGGCTTTTTTCTCCCGGTCAACGTTAGCCAACAGGGCACTCAAAGCCGATGTACTGATTTTACATTGTAGCCTTGACATTCATTTAGTGTGTGTAAATACCTTGCAATGAAATAAAATATTTAAATATGAATTTGAATAACTAAACGCTCTATCGGCTTCATACGATTATAAGTCAAATGTGTGCATTGATGGTACAATATTTAGAGCACGAAAAGTTTCATCGACATGAAGAGCTATTATGTTATACATCTATAATATCTTGTGTACGTTCCGCTGTAATTTAACAAGTATGGCTATTAGGCAGCACTTGTTCCTCATCACGTTGATGCCAGGTGTTTACAACAGTTTTTGCGTGAGCGGTGGATGCTTAAATAAATACGGCTAAATATAATTTTATTCCCAATGCTTAAAAATAGAACTGCGACCTTATCTCGCTCAACTGATTTCTTTAAATGCTCGTATAAAAAGCCAGTTTTATGATATTAAAGACGAGATTTCCTGCGTTGCTCCATCCGCATACATTTGCCATACGGTTCCCTGATTTTTCGCAGTAACCTTAGATATTTTTCAGGCAAAATGTAGCATGCAATATTTATTATGCTTTATTAAGTTCTCTATATTCTGAATAGTATGTCTAAATTTGGATTGAGAACTAGTAAACAAGTTAAGCAATGTGGGTCTGGCTGAAAATTTTATGTGTGACCATTGGTGGTAAATTTTTAACGCGCTTTCATGTTTCTAACAACATGTAGAATTGTGACTGTTGTTTATTACTGATGGTTGGCATTGTAGAGCCGACGTAAACACAGCACTTGTGTTCGCCCGTAATCTATACAGATTTGTACGTACATCACAGGTGTGTACAAGACGCAAGTGCGTTACGTCAAGTAATGTATTACTAGGCGTGCTGTGTACAGCAGTGTTGTACGATCCAGGGAAAGTGAAACTTCTGTTTCTATCGTATATACATAGATATAACATGGTGAACTATGTTCCAAGCCCTTCTTCCACTGTAGGAAAATCAATGTCTGGAAGTAATATTTTACCATATATTTATAAAATTTACATTTTTTAAATTATTTAACAGATGTCTACGAGAAGTGTTCAACTTTTCATCAGATGGACGCAAGCTTTTTGCCGTTTCCATTCAATAAATATACAGATTGAAATCAAATAGAACTCCAAACGCATGTTAAAAGAATATACAAACACGACGTACTCAAATTTGTTAGTATTCATTCAAAGTTGCAATGTTGCGACTGTGATAGAGGGACAACACTGCACTTTATTTGACGTTTGTATCGCTCAATGGCCGCTCTGTATAATTGACATCGCTACGTAAATGGATCGCTTTGCGTGAACCGGACGAGTATCGTACGTATTATCATTAAATGTCACTTTGTGGGGCAGTTTGTAGAGGTTTTAGTTGGTCCGATTTAAATTGTGCTGAAACAGGATTTTGGTGATAACATTTTTGAATAGTGGAAATTTGGTCCGTCTATCGCTCATTTAGTGAAATATTGGCAAATTTATAAAATTATGTATATACTGTTTAACTGTTTGACAGTTTTTTAATTAAATATAGCGAAAAGTTTTCTAGGCCTAATTATAGTTCCACCCGTAAGGTACCACCGCCACCCTCGTAATCCGCCGTAAAGCATTACTTGTGTTTCGGTTGGAGAGGTGCAGTTGCCGGCTACACTTTAAAGCGAGGCGACCTTAGTCCTCAGAAGTAGACGTATCTAAGTTCGAGCTCAGATAGGACTTCAGCCGTGTTGGTTTGTGGTTGTACGTGGATGTCTATGGGCTGCGACTACTTAACATCAAGTGGTTTGCATTCTCGTTTGCAACTCTTCTCACTTACAAAGAAATATTCGCTTAAAATCGTGTTTAACAAATTTATTAATTTTCCCAGAGTATTAATATGAAACTCAAGTCATCTGGTGACATTTTGTACCCTTTATTCCAGTGAATACGATCGCCATATTACATAATTGACTTCGTCACGGAAATGGACGGCTTTCGCGTGCGTCCGATGTGTTTTGTACACGAATTGCCATTTAAGTTTTGTTGATGACTCGATATTATGCGAACGTCATACGCGTTTTGTTTTTATCGTATCACTTTTGCTGAAAATAAAGAACTTTTTACGTTATTACCGAATATTGCAGATTACCGTTTCATAAGTGAAGTTCGTAACGAAAAATGTTATTGGTCTGCAGCGGAAAAGATAATTGGATTTTATTCTTGTTACTCGAATTATCACGATATTATTCTAATATATTTTTCAATGAAGATTTAGTTGTATATTGATAGGATTGAGAGTGATACATATTGGAAAATGGGATAGGCTGTGATAAATATATAATGATAATGATAAATTAACGAAAAATAGCAATATGATACATCACAGACATCTTTATTTTGTGAATTTTAGAGAAACAAGGTTCAAATATTGATGGATTATCTAAAGTAGAATTTTGAATTAACTTTGACAGAAATATTGAGTGTATCAATACAAGAACTAACGCTAACTAACGAACTCTGGGAAAATTAATAAATTTGTTAAACACGATTTTAAGCGAATATTTCTTTGTAAGTGAGAAGAGTAGCAAACGATCATGCAAACCACTTGATGTTAAGTAGTCGCAGCCCATAGACATCCACGTACAACCGACCGAAATCCTATCTGCGCTCGAACGTAGACGCGTTGCTAATCCGGAGGACTAAGATGGTTGCCTCGCTTCAAAGTGTAGCCGGCAACCGCACCTCTCTAACCGGAACACAAGTAATGCTTTACGGTGGATTATGAGTGTGGCGGTGCTACCTCCCCGGTCGAACCATAGTTCTCCCATCAAATCGTGCAATTATCTAGGAATTTATATATTACTATGTACCGGGTACTCACGATTAACGATTTTTGATTTTTTATTGTTGGTATTTTAAACGAGTTGCTTGGCCAAGGCGAAACTGACTCTTATGTACCTGGTAGATAGTAAATCACTTTATAAGAGTTAGTAGAAGTAGAAGAGAGATAGTAGAAGGTACCACTGCCGTTTTTAATAATCCGCTGTGAAGCGAATCGTGTGTTTCGGTTGATGAAATAAATCTTGTGTTTTCGTTGGAAAATTGCATTGCAGGCTATATAGAGGCCCATCTCAGTCCTTAGGATTAACGACGCATCTACGTATCGTGTCAGATAAATAATCGTTGGTTCTCACCACATTCTACATACGTAATAAAATTACATATGGTATTAAAATTAATGATGTTTATATATTGCGGGAGAGAAGAGAATTTTATACTGAGGGAGAGTGAGGGAGAATGATGTCTAAATTGAGCTTAATAGAGCTTTTTATAGAGTTTATACGGTTTTCACCCCTTGCTTGAATATGGTAACGTTACTTTTGAAGTATCTATATGTGAGATATTAAAAGTACTGATATATGTAGATTAAATTCGCCGGCGTGATATTGATGTGTGTGTGTACGCGTGCGTGTATGCGTGGGCGTGTGCGTGTGTGCGCATATGCGTGTGCGTGTGCGTGTGCGTGTGTGTCTTTGGGTGTGTGGGTTTAGGAGCGTGTACCTTTGTGAGTAATGGTTTATTTGGTTTATACATCTCTACACAGATATTGATATAGGTAATATAGGTGAAACTTTAGTTTGTACGTGGATGTCCGTGGGCTGCAGCAACTACTCAATATCAAGTGACATATTATGTACATGTATATTGCCTATTTTTCTCGCTTATAATAGTGTTTATATATATTTATATACAATTTACAAGACAATAAAGGAATGGTGACTTTTCTACTTGTTATGTCAGAGCATTTGCTAAATTTTATAATTAACTTCGTCACGGAAATGGATGGTTTTGCGTGCGTCCGAGAATTTTGTACACAAATTGGCATTTAAGATTTCTGGATGATTGAATATTATGCGAATCTTACGTGGTTTATTTTTATTGTTCCACTTGTCTGCATTTTTTTTTGTTTTGACGCGAATACATAATTACGTAATTTTTTTTTTTTGCATAGTGGGTGGCTATTAAAAATATGGGGATAGAGTTTGGTATCATAGCTACGTAATTTAAATGAAGTTATTATTTATAAATGACATTTTCGAAGATAGAAAAGATGTGTTTTGAAGTTTCCTTCGCCGCCTCCTCTTCAAAACGAAACACCTTCACTCGTCCGTAATAGTTTATTGACGTTCAAATGGAGTTCTGTAAAAAAATTGGAATATAAATACTTTGATGTTCATCTTTATTGGAGTTGGTTGAAAACAGAGTGGAGACCTTAATTCAAGTACTCAGGCTTAGTTAGTTCTAGGAAGAGCGTCTGCTACTGGTGACCTCATCCCACTGTCGTGATTACTGCGGTCTCATTTGAAGCCTTGATTGTATTCCAGAAATTGCGGACAATTGTTGGAAAACTTATTATATTTACAGTTATTACTAGCCGTGCTTGCGACTTCGTTCGGTGATGATTGACATAAGCTGACATAACTTTTTGTTTGTTAACCGCTTTAATTTCATTTAAACCTCTAAATATTAAGTGAAGCCCATCACAATATAATCCTGAAAACTGCATTAAAAACAAACAAACCGTAACCGGCGATATTTTAAGTTAAGGTAGTGCAAAATTTAATTTGTGTAAGCCAACGAATATGCATGCAGCCTCATGTTAAATAGTTGCGACAGTCCATGGAAATCCACATACAAATTTATCTGAGTTTGTACGTAGGGGCGTTACTACTTCTGAGGAGTAAGAGCGTCGCTTCGTTTTTAAATGTATTCGCCAACCGCACCTCACTAACACAAGAAAAACACAAAAGAATTAAAAAAAAACAAATATCAAATGAATTTTTATCCAGAGTATTCCCAGTTAATTACCAAAATAACTCCACAGTTACATCATTTGACGCCATTCAATTCTACCATGGAATACACCTTTACATACTGCATTACTAATAACATTACCGTATTACTTCAAACCGTGTTAATGTTATGGCTGTTAATCCCTTCGGCTCTTGGGGTTGCAGACACCATCAGGCATAACAAGACTAGGATATCCTGATTAAGAAACGAAAATGTAACAATACTAAAAATAACTTAACGTATAACTAAAGATTTTTAAATTTTTAAATTCCATTTTACTTTAAGGATTCTTTTAAATAAAAATTTCAATAAATAACTAACACTAAAAATATGACACATTTGATGAAAATTATAACAAATTGTATTTTAAGGGTTCTCAAATTGTAATATTTTGAACGTAGCGGTGTATTGTGATATTCTGATTTTTTTTATTGTGAAAGAGTACGGGCACGCAGGCCACGTGATGTTAAGTGGTCACTGCGGCCCATGGACAACCACGTCTAATCTTAAATAGAACAGAAGTTCTATTTTAGGATGGACGCGGATGCGTTACTACTCTTGAGGACTAAGATGGTCGCCTCCAATAATGTGTATCCGGCAACCACACCTCCCCAACCGAAACACAATACATGAAGAACATGTTGCTTTACTGCGGGTTATGAGGGTGGCGGTGGTGCCGCCCAGGGCGAGCTCTAACGGCTCTACCACCTTTAAAGTTTATTAGTATTGATGCTATTTACTTAGTAGAATAAAATATCACGATTGTTATCAGGTATGTTTTGATTGTAATGTAAAGAAATAATAATGACAATAAATAACGCTTTTCGATTCTATAGGGGGCTACGATTATCACAGTAGTAAGTTTCTTAATAAAGATTGGATGTAGGTGTCTATGTACACAACGTACATAAGCAGCGAGACCCAGAATTTATACTTGAATTTTAATAGTGTATCATACTCACAACAATCCATAGATTATATTAGTAGCCTGTAAATTGCGAGGTGATAAGATCGGGTTTGATAGGAGAGTATTCAATCTTATAATAAAGACGTATAATTACTGTTTAAAATATTTAATAAAAATATTTTACTTAACGGTACTTACGTTCAACGATTTTTAATTGCTGATATTTCGTACCTGGTGCATGGCTGGTGGTCATGGCTACACTGCGGTGGAGAGGGGAAAATGCTGATCACTGTAATTTTCATTTATGATTACCCATTACATAGAAAAATGTATAAATTTCGTAAAGATATTAGTTTCAAATCATAGGTAACAAAAAATACGCAATGAAGTCAATGAAGTCGTATACTGCAAATGTAATTGTTATTATTTGAATTGTCCTGTTTCTTCGCGCTAAAATGTTGCCCCTAACGGGCCCGCCCGCGCCCATATGTCGACGCGCCATTAAAGCGAGCGCCACAAAAAATAATTACTTCGCCAAACATCAACAACCAGCTCAATTTGTAGCGACTAGACAGTTCTACAAAAAGTTAGATAATTAAAAATTGGTGTACAAAATAAATTGATGTAATGTCGCGTCGTGTCGTCGTTTCGTCGTGTTGTCTCGTCGCCGTGTCGTCTTATCGTCGTAGTTCTGTGCTTATCGAACAAAGTTTCAGTTTAAAATCGTGTCGTGTAGTGTCATCGTAAGTGTTATCGTTGTGTCGTATCGTCGTAGATCTGTGCTTATTATCGAAACAAGTCAAACGGTTTAAAAGTCAAAATTTAAGTTGACCGGGCAAATGACACCGCTACAGTCATAATCAACCGTATAGAAGTTCTTCTTTAGTTGGAAAAGTAGCTAACGAGCCTGCAGGCCATAACAACTTATAGACGAGAATTCTAAAATGCAATACAAGTGTTAAATATTTAAACAATTACACTTGTCTTACTTATATATTTCATTAATTCAAAGCTGACATAAAGTAAGCATAATTTCAGAGTATAAAATAATCCCGAATTTGCGTAGGCGAATGATCATAGGCTTAAAAGAATAAATTATAATAACACAAGAATAATTTAATATACGATTAAATAAAGAATAAGATAAATAATATAAGACAGTTACTCTAGTATTTTTGATAGCTTGTTTTGGTAACATAATCAAATTGAGTCTCAACATATACATATATATATATATATGTACTTAGGATTTATGCTTGGTCGGATAATAAGTTTATCCGGTCAAGAATAAATACTATGAACATATAGCAACAGAGCAAAATGTGTTGGTTACCCAAATATTTACTCACGGGAATCGCTTTTCCGTCGTCAATTTTTTATACCATCACAGGTTTCATATTAAAAATGAATGTGCCGTTTAACCCTAAACGCCCCAAGCCATATGTCAGTGAGCTATTAAATTGCTCTACAAAAAACATCAGCCATCGTGTCACGTGTTATATTGCGCCTTAGAATGATGCAAATCCATTTTGAAATTAAGATTTTGGACTTGATTTTGAATTAACACGCTAATTAGGACAGTGAAAACTTTAAAAGCAATAGCGATAAAGGCGTAACTTATTAATTAATTATGATGTTAATTATGATAATGAGAACCTTAAAACTAATTATAATAATAATGTAACCTAAACATTATAAAGGGCGTCCGTGCCTATGCGGCATGGTACCAAGCCGCATTCCCGCATTGAATAGCGATCGCAATTCTCTGTGCGAGATTTGGCCCGCCCTCTTATCACCAGCAACTTCAATAAAACGTGGGACTAATTGTTTAAAAAACTTTTGAATTATCTTTTTATTATTCAAGAATACAGATCTATTTCTAAAATGAGATCTTGGGCTTAACTTCAAATAACTTTTTTATGGGATACAAAAACACGCAAGATAAAATTTTAATGGTATGAATTTATCAAAAATCCACATAAAAAATCTGTTTCTTATAAATCTTATTAATAAGCTGACTGAAAGATGCAGTCAACGTATTGTAGTCGAAACCACTGAACCTAGGAGTCTTAAATATTACATATACCTAAGTCTTTGTAAAGTATAAGTGAGAACTAATAAAAGGATTTTGGAGAAGCCCTGCCATTTAGGTGCGGCTGTTCCAAAATTCCTAAAATATAAGGTGTTTATACTTCAAAGCAAAATGTAGTTGCAAAATTAATTGAAATGTATTGTAATGTTGAATATCGTGCGAGAAGAAAGTCGCGGATCAAAGCTAATTTTATATAAAAGGAATCAACATAGCATATTTTCAAGTCTTGAGTTTTTTGGTTAAATCATCGGTGATGTAATTTTATGACAAGTTATTGGTGTAGTCTGTTATATTAGTATTTATGGTTTCGTACTTCCAATCATCATCATCATCATCATTGGATAGTCTCGTATCATGGTGCTGCCTGAATGGTATGGATCTAAATGTTCAAAAGTGCCACATAGTTTGCTTTACGAGGAAAAAGACATCTGTTTCTCTAGGAGAGGCTGACGTCATCCATGATCTGGGAGTCACTTTGGACAGTAAATTACGCTTCAACATCCACATCAATCATATAGTTAACAAAGCACTCAAAACTTTAGGTTTTGTTTTACGGAATTGTAAGGAGTTCAAAAACCCACGTACTAAGATCGCAATATACACCTCTCTTGTGCGT
>DWON01009845.1:0-11141 GCA_018251015.1 Phocides pigmalion okeechobee | reverse complement strand
AGGGTGGCGGTGGTGCCGCCCCGGGCGAGCTCTAACGGCTCTACCACCTTTAAGAATGTACCACTCTCATCTCCCACAAAGAACTTTTTTTTATTTGGAGAGGTATGATTATAGCTTAAACTTACAAGTGAGGCAACTGTCTTAGTCTTCGAGAGTATCATAATCGCATCCACGCTCACCCGTAGATAGGATTGTATTTCTATCTATCTTGTGTTGACTCAGGTTCTGCGGTTGCAGCCACCACTTATTAGCAGGTGGCTTGCATGTGTGCACAAAATTTTTTTACCGATATAACATCAGGCGACCAGTCCAAAGAAAAATCAATGTATCTATGACCGAGTTACAATTGGACTCCTATTTTATATGATATTGGTAACAGATGCCCGTGGTTACTATCATTTACCTTCAAGTGAGTTTAAGGTCGTTTACGACTACAGTTTATAAATGCTTATGATCCGTCAGAAGCCATAACCAAAAAAACCCAAAATAAAAAATTAGAATCCAGTCCTAGGTTTCGGCGTACGTGAAATTCTTTTTGTATCTTCATTGTCGCCACATAAACGGAACCCTTAGGTAGGGGCGTGGGGCTATCTATTCATATATGGGGCTATGGATAATTTTATATATTTATCACACTAATTATAGATATATATCTATAACTATAGTTAGAGCGAACTGAGACTATCGAGAGCGAAAGCATCATCACCCAGCTTCGGTGGAAATTTTACATTACTAACGTACGTATGAATCAGCTAAGGTCTATATGAAAACATTGTATTTTATATACATAGTTTACAAAATATAGTAAAAGACTCCATAATATTAATGAAAAAGGAGGCGAAGAAATAAAACCTTTGTAGCGAAGTTACACAAAGTAGCTGAAAGCATAAAACCACATTCTTTGCGCGGCAACAGCTAAGCCAAGTCGAGACGCTTGTTCTCGGTTTAATCCCCACTTACAGAGGCTTAATAACACGACTTAATTATGTTACAAAGTCACAACTGTTGTCTCTTAAAAATTTATTCTTAATAGCTGGCATTACACGGTAAGATAAATATATACTTAATATATAATGATGTCGTGCTTTGCTTCCTGAAAAAATAAACATTGTTTTATATTTTACAACTAGCAATAAGGCGGCCCTTTCGATGGACTGTAAGTTTATTAAGTAAGTACATCGCATATCGACATTTTAACAACATATTAGTCACCCATGCATCGCTGGCTTTGAAGACTTTCCCGACAAGATTTGGTTTAAGAATTGCCAGCAATAGATACTAATTACTTAAAGCACCATTTAAACAGAAATATAAGCACAATATTGGGCTATATATAAGCACAAAATTATGCTATATATTAGCGGACACCAATCCAACTAGCAACCGCGTCGAACGTTCCTTAACTTTGTCAATCGTTTATGATCCACACAAGCCGCAAGGCATACAAAATTACCATAACTAAATTTTATATTTTGGACCTAATGTATTATTCATCAAAATAATCCATTAATCCATAATAACTTACCATTTAATCCCACAACTACAGTGATATTAGGTACGCAATAAACTCGTAACACTAAAGCTGAATAATAAAGACTGGCATTGATTTATTTCAGCAGGTTTTTATCAAATAAAGGTAAAAGTTAACCTAAATGTAAGTAACCTAACATACAAAATTGAATTAGAGACTGTACAATAGAGGTTACGACCGTGTTACAGGAGCTTGGCGCCAAATGTATTGTGATACTTGATTGTACGTTTCGCGTGCGCTAAACCTATAAAATTTTGTAATTAATAACCACAACGCCAGTCGTTTATGGTAATTCGGGCTATTTTTCTTTACACTAATGCGCGTCTTTGAGTTCAATGTGCCTCAAACCTCACTTTGCAATTTGAGTGGCCCTAAGATGCTATCTCTATCAATTATGGCCCATAAAACGTAATGACTTCATCGTAAATCTTCACTTTACACGATACAATTTTACTTGGTGTTGAATAAATGAGGTCAAATTGCTCTGAAGTATTAATGACTGTTGTCCCGACAAAATAATTGTATTCCCTAACGCGTGAACACTTGAACGAAAAGCTGGGGAAATTAGCATGTTTTGTTGCAAACAGCTACAGGAACTGGCGATAAACATCTGACTGGTGTTTCTCTCCGAAACTACAAACGCTTTAGTTGGATTGTACAATAAATATTAAAGAACATCTGTTTGTTTTCGTAAAAGTTGAGGCGCAAATACAATTACGGTAAATTATATGTAGTAAAGGAATGAATTTATCATGATGATGATCTTTCTAAAGCTATAAATTATTTGTGTTAAGATACCATTAGTTCTATGTACAGATATTATTAACGTCTCCTTATAACAAATACTAAATAATCAATACTCCTGGCCAAGGGTTTCTCTATTCATTTGCCGTGACTACGACCCATTCTTGATTTTAACTCGTAGCACGTAAGTAGAAAGTAAAATCATTAAAATCGACACGCCCTCACAAAGCTATAATTGTTATATTAACAACTATAAAGATTACGTGGTGGTAATGACTGTTTCTATTACAGACTGTTCACCTGTAATTTTAATCTACAGCACAATGCTTAAAATTCCCCCCACATTTTTTAACATTTTATTGAAGTTCTGTATCTAAACTTCGTTACGACTTAATAACGCAAACTTCAGACCATTTCGTTATGAGCCGAACATTAAGTGTTGGAGTGTTTGTTTAATAATACTAGAGCACGCAAGTTTTGCACCATTCCTACGATGAAATACGTACTTATAATATTTCTTACGTAAAATGTAAATAACAAAATGTAATAACAGTGCTTAAGTTACGACTTATGTAATTGAAAATATCATTTTTTTTGGTTCGCATAAACTATTTTCCACGTAAATATCTCTACCATTACTTATTCAGCGAAAAAACTAGTAATAACGTTTTTTACAGCAACAAATAAAAGCTCCTAGTAAATCTTAGCTAAAATATGATTATGTCATGGATCAGTATAGTAAGCATATGAATATATGAACGTGCAACGAAATATGTAGCCATTTGTCATTAATATAAATCAACAATACTTTACTACTCGCTAGTCACCAAACGTCTTACATATGATTACGCTTTACAACATTAATTATGAATAAAAGCATCATTAGCGCCTATAGACACAGTTAATTTTTTAACTATTGGCTGTAACAAACAAAAATGTATCCCATTTGATTGTTTCTGGTCATTGCCGCCCATGGATGTTTCAAACCTATTACAGAAGAACGGATTCATCTGAACTCGGGCACGTGTGATGCTATTCCTGAAAACTATTGCTTTTCTCAAAGAATTATATCTGCCTCACCATGTTTACATTTACAAGCGACGCAACCATCTCGATTCTCCGAAGTAGCACTGCATCTATGCACAACATCAGACAAGTCGTCAGTCCTATTTGAGATTAAATGCACAATAGGTGTTTATGGGCTGAAGAAACCATTTACCGTATTATCGTCTGCACTCTCGTTTGATACTCTTCTATCATAAAAATACTCTTTAAACGAGTAACAACGGCGTTATGCTGATGGTATAACGTATAAGGTTCGAAGGTGGTAGCGCAGCAGATGAACTTCGAGAAAATCCACCACTATTCTAAAAGTACGACGGTTTGTCACTGCACTTAATCCACATAATTCGATCCTTCGGAATCCTAGACGAAAATAACTTTAGCGTAATTGTTTCGTCCCGTTAAATATGATTAATGTAGTTTTGAAAGTTTCAAGCCCCACTTGCGTTTCATTAGAAAACACCGAGAGCTTTACTAAATTTCTATTTCGCGTTAGGGCAAATTAAACACGGTTTCACCATCCCGCCGGCCACTTAGGCACTTAAAACGTCATCTAGATGAATGGCTTAACTTCGTTCGCGTAAACTTTAGCGCAATAAAAACATTACAGTTTCATCTATGATACTAATGACGGAATCTTTACTATATTTTCTCATATTACGTAATGACTTCGCTGAATTTTGTAATAATAAGGCATTCTCTAGATTTCTCGAAATGGTTAGGGGTGATATTTGATGTTTAAAACGTCTACAATGTTTAAATTAATAACTACTAAGTTAAGATTTCAAACAAAGTATTACTATGTTGAGCTTGGACTTTTTAATTGGAAGTAGCAAAAGAGCATGCTGCTCGCCTGATAGTAAATGATGCCTGCCATTTATGAACGACTGTAACGAACTTTATTTACGATAGGAATCTTATGTAAAGACGGTCGCAAATGTGCTGTTACTAGTAACTAGAATATTCATTTCCTATATCAGGCAGCTGGCAAATTTATGTTTCTATCGAAATACAAGATTTTTTCTCGCTAAAAAATTGACATGCCAGTGGAACATCCACGATCGAACTCGAAATATTTTACCATCTTATGTACCTTCATAAAACATGTTTTATAGATACATTAAGTTTAAATTTGTTATAAAATTTTCACTGGCTCATAATATACTTAAGAGAAGGTAAATATTTTTTGTCACTCACAGTAGTGATCTCGTATTTCTCTGTGTGACTTAATGAAACGATCCTGCTCTGATTAGTATTCAGCACGGATAAAACATGATTCAAGTGATTATAAATTAAAGCTATGCCTAAAATCAAGTTACATACCGTTTGATACTTCAAAAAACAAATGTCATTGTCCTGCACTTATATATAGGTCTCGATCTTTTTATAATATGTATGGTAGTTATTAACCGTTTATAACGAACTTTTTTAAAAGTAAAATCCCATATTAAACGAGAAGTTTAACGTAATTTCCATGATTTACGTGAATAACTGCAATCAGCCCGCCGTCATACGATTGTTCGCATTGGGTACAATTTATCGCAAATTGGAGAGTAGCTACCCATAATTTGTTGCCGATCTCGATAGCCAATACTTTTATATCTTGATCGTTATGATTGGTTTCCTTATTTGAGAATAATTGACTTCGTGTGTAAACGTCAAGTCTATTTGAACATGCAAATAGGTAGATTGACTAAGCAATTGACTTTTATTGAGATCTAAAATCAAAAACAAATTAATTAGCCTTCCTAGTAACGCCCAATAGAAAAAGTCTTTTATTTTCTTAATCTGGCTTACTTTGCGCCTAACTGGAAAACTTATATTGTAACAGTGTTATTAAATATTTACAAAAACGGTTTGTAATGATAGAAATTATCACCTACCTGCTTAATATTTTTATGAAACTGAAGTAGCAAGCCACAATTCAATCTGACTAATGGTCTACCATAGTGTACTATAACAAACAGGAATGTAATCTGAAGCTAGTTCGGGGTCTGATGCAGTTGTTCCTGTTGCATTTCCGAACCCATCAATGAAATATTGAAATAAATGTTCTCGAAGGTTTCAGTCAAATCATGTTAAGTCAATCAATGTTCTCACAATCTAGTAACTCGCAATTGACCAACGTGATGTGTTGTAGCTTACTGATATTCCAACACAAAAATAAAACATGTCGTAGAAAAATATGAATGATGAGTAAATAATGAGGTCAAAACAATAAGTAATATTACTATCCCAAAATTAAAAATAAGTATTGTCTTAGCCTGAAATCAAAATTTCTTGTTATCTATAAAATCTTAGCTAGGAAAATTATCTACTTATTACCAATTTTCCACTATCGCTCCACCAAAAATATGAGCAAATAAAGGTAAAATTATTTTCTCTTACACAAACGTAAGTAGGCACTCTAGAATTTCATTTCAAGGCTTTCAGCATTAGTTGCTCGCTAAGGTAACGTAATGCGGGTATCAGACGCTGTGTCTCATTACCCCGTCTTTGTCTTAATGCCTTAAAACAATAAATTTACTTAGAAGGTAAAATGATTTTAATATTTATCTGGAAAAGGAAATTGCTGTATTTTATGAAAACATTGCAAGAACCCTTTTAACACGAATAGGAAAATGTGAAAAGGTTTTAAATTTTAACTGTCTATAGTTATCTTCCATTTTGTGTTTGTTTTAAAAGCGAATGAAACCACGGGATACAGTTAGTTTTACATAAATAAAAATAGCATTTGCCTTAAATGAAATAGTATTTTCAGTTATATCAGAATACATATATATTAAAATCGAATGCAAAACTTTTCTTGGCATATATTATCAGTCTACAACTGTTTCAAGTTGGTAGTGAAATGCGAACACTTCATAATGTAGATAGTTATTTGCATGAACTAGAATATGAAGATAAGTCAGAGTTTCTCGCATAGTAGATTTCAACTCATTTTCTTAGCGCGCATGCAGTAGTACTACATGAAATTTTAATAATGTACCTATTTTGGACCATGTTTGATATTTAAGTTATATGGTATTTTAAGTGTATTTATTATGTTTATTATCATATAATATAATTAAATCCCTTATTCGCAAAAAAAAATGCTTTAAGAAAAATATGGTTGCCTACACCCATTCTTGCATGCTTATAGAAATCGCCGCACCAGTTAAAATGAGCCGATCGGTACCGTATGCAAAAAACGGTGAGTAATAAATACTTCATGTAAACAAATTTATATCTCGAGATATCGATATCAATCTGCCATTAAGAATTATTTTGAAATAGCATATAAAAATATATTTTTA
Organism: Phocides pigmalion okeechobee; assembly: GCA_018251015.1. Lineage (NCBI taxonomy): Eukaryota > Metazoa > Arthropoda > Insecta > Lepidoptera > Hesperiidae > Phocides > Phocides pigmalion. The sequence continues at coordinate 4,508 of DWON01009845.1, read as the reverse complement.
TATGCCGTGTATAATGAAAATACCTAGAAATGCTCACTTAACATCAAATACTTACACTGCGAGGTCGTTATTTCAATTAAGTAAAAACCTTAAAGTAAACGTGATTCCGATAGTAGACGAATGTTGTTATGTTACAAAAAATAAATTAACCTCAATTACATTATGTTACTAAAACTTTGTTAATGGACTGTGAACATCAGGTATGTAAAATAATTGTAGAGGCCTCATAAAATAAATTTTGGTTATAGAGTCCGTGCACATTTTTTATTATCAAATATGATTAAGTAAGTAAGTTTATGGTGGCAGAACTATAGTTGGACACGGGAGATACCACCGTAAAGCATTACTTGTGTTTCGGATGGAGAAGTACGGTTGCCGGCGACACTTTGAAGCGAAACGACCATTTTAGTCCTCAGGAGTAGCAACGTAATCTACGTTCGATATGGTTTCGGTCGTGTTTGTGGTTTACATACTCGTTTGCTACTCTTCACACAAAAAATACACATCTAAACCACTGAATCTAACCACAATGTACATAGTTTCAAGTTTTGCACGTAAATTCATTTTTCATTAAATAGTAAGGAACAAATTAAGTAACCTAACTGCCCCATTTGAGTTTTATTCATGTTAATGACGAAAAGGTGGTAGAGCTGTTAGAGCTCGCCCGGGGCGGCACCACCGCCACCCTCATAACCCGCCGTAAAGCGACATGTTCTTCATGTATTGTGTTTCGGTTGGGGAGGTGTGGTTACCGGATACACATTATTGGAGGCGACCATCGTAGTCCTCAAGAGTAGAAACGCATACGCGTCCATCTTTAAATAGAACTTCTGTTCTATTTGAGATTGGACGTGGTTTTCCATCGGCTGCAGTGTTCACTTAACATCAGGTGGTCTGCATGCCTTTTTCTTACTCTTTCATAATAAAAAAAGTTATAGGCTCTTATACAAAATATATCTAGACATAATATTCTCAAACCTCTTCAGATTATAACAATTTGTATATATCGCAGTAGCATACAATAGACGTTACCTGTTGCGTCTAGAAAGGTGACAAGTTTGCGTCTGACGGCTGAGAGCAGGTGTTGTGACACGTGTTAGTTACAATATAATCCTGGATTAATTTAGACGTCAAAGCGGATTTAGGTATTAAACACATAATAGTGATTTTAATATTAATAACTTGAAAATCTGCAATTAACTTCTTTATACCGATACGAAATCTGTGTTACTATTTGTGTTAATTCTGGAAATTACTGAATATATTTTGTAGTATAGAAAACAAACAAGTTGCCAGTCCACCCAATGGTAATTGTTAACTACTACACATCCTTATAAGTAATCAACTTCATATGAATGTTACCTAAGTTAACTCATATATTTAATTCGGAGACATATGTTTTGCTATTTCTGCGAATTAGAAGGTCGCATCATATCTACATAGAAAGGTGTAGACCTTCTGTACAATACGGATAAACGGACAATTTAATATTAAGGCTACATCGAATTGTCCGTGTCTCCCCTCTTATGACACATTTTAAAACAAAAACCCATTAAACAAACATTTGTTATAAAGCAGAAATAGGAAATCAATTACATCAAACTAAATATTTTTTTAAATGAAAAGAGTAGCAAACGAGCATGCAAACTACCTGATGTTAAAAGTCGCAGCCCATAGACATTCACGTACGACCACAAACACGACCGAAATCCTATTTGAGCTCAAACGTAGATACGTCTACGTTGCTACTCCTGAGGACTAAGATGGTCGCCTCGCTTCAAAGTGTAGCCGGCAATCGCACCTCTCCAACCAAAAACCAAGTCATAGTCAAACCAAGGCGGATTATGATGCAAATAGTTGTAAATGAGTCAGCCTAACTAACCTTTAAGAAGATAAGCAAAGTTGCATATTTTAAGCGTTATTCAATTAATAAAACATATTTTATTTCTACTTATTTATTCTCTAGTAAGCCATTTTCCAAGGAAAAATGTCAAAGCACTTTCATAGGTACTTATGGTTCTCATAAAATTAAAGCTAAGCGCTACGATAAAATTATAAAGGCATTGAAATCGCGTTAAATTGCAAGAAAGAACCCGCCATTTATTGTAATATTATAGTGTAAATATGCCCCAAAAAGAACGACAATGTTTTAAAAGTATATTAATAATAAAGTAATAATACTGACTCAGGATCTGTTTGTACGTATCAAATATGATTTTTATAATTTTACAACGTTTCCCAACTCTAAGCACATATCTTTATATGTATAATTAAAATTACGTAGCAAACGAGCATTTATTTAGCTTAGTGGTTCAATATGTCTTTTTGTAGTTTATAACTTACACCATTCAATAACAACGACAAGGCGATCGCATGATGAGTGAGCTAATCAGCATTCAGAATGTTTTAACAAAACGAAATAATTATACCGCATAAAAATGGTAACTCCCCTCTCAAGTCGGACCACCTTTCAGATTACTATTACTCTTAAAATGAAAAACTAAAGATAGTAATATGTAGCTAGCTGCGGATTATTAAACTACACAAAAAGTTGATAACATTGCAGTCAACTTTCCAACACGAGACAAACAACCTATATAATATTTTAACAACAGTAAAGGAAAAATCACTGATAACTTTCATCATATGAACATTGAAAACTTCTATACAATCATTTACTTAGCTAACTTGCAATATTTTCAGTAATTAGAAGTGGCAATCGGCCGTTATATAACTCCCAAACAGGACAGGGTTCCTACTCAAAGGGGAGGTTAGATGAAGTGGCAAATGATTCCGAGCGCTTGCAAGCGTTGTATTTCCAGAAATACTAACGTTTATGTTGTCAAAAGTGACACTTGATCGCATTTGAATGGAGCTTACCATACAATAGTGTCCTTTGATAAGTTAAACACAAAATTACAAATACTAGCCACCAATCGCATGTTGTGCTAGACCTCGTGACATTTTGTTTGCACATGTCTTGTTTATGTTCATTCTATTCTGCTATAATTTTTTTCTGTTTAATAAAGAAAATTTGACCATTTTAGTATATAAGATTAGCTCCGAAAATGTACGAATTATAGCGTCCAAATAAAGACCTTTTCGCTATCAAGGCGGTAATGGAAACTTACTACGTTTGAGAGCTAAGTTACAATGCCTAATTTAGGTCTGTCTTACTACACTTTTAGATTATCTAACCTATTTTAATAATTAATGGCAAAATACCTTTACAATAATGCTTAAGTTAAATTTAAACAGAATAAAAATTAATGAATCCACAATAAAAGAAAACGAAATAAACATAAGAGTATAATGAAAAAGAAGATAGAATTTTTGTAGAAAGATAATAATAGAAAGTAAAAATATGAATGAATATGCAAGGCTGTTAATTAATTATTTATGAGCACTATCTTGGTACAAAGGGATATTTAAACCTTATGTACCCAAGTTTCATTTAGGTCTATGATACTAAAACAACATATTAAGTGTAGAATACTAGTTTCCATAAAACCACAGACCCTCGTTACGCCAAGATAATGTCACTGTGGAACGCAACGTCGCTTTCAAGAGTTGTTTGGGCGGATCTTGGTGGTCAGCAACGGTCATTTCGTAGCAATTTGAATAAAATTAGAAATATCCATTAGTGTATACTATTATATGATTAAATATTTTTGATTGCAGCAGCTATACCCTACAAGCTTTGCAGGTCACCTAATGCTAAGTGGTTGCTACAACCCGTGGACATCCACGTCAAACCTCATGAAGTATACGAGTCCTATCATAAATGACACGTAGGTGAGTAGCTGCTATTCCAGAACAGATACTTTTACTACTCATTTTTTCCTTGTATTGGCTTTAATTACGACATTTTCGTAAACTCATTACAATTCCATTGTTGGGTACGGATTTCTATTAATAATAAGAAGAGTTAGGCCACAGTCAGCTATGGTAGCTACGTGTGAATTAGTAGAATTGCCTCCTAATAAACGCTTAACTTCTTACGCTATACGCTTCCGCTATATGCTTACGCTATACGTTTAACGTGTGCCAAGGATTTGTACTATTTTTAAAGAGATGCGGTTAAAGGATACACTAACAAGCGACGACGACAGCCACTATCGTCTTAATCCCCGGTAGTAGCAACGTGCTTATACACAACATTGCATATGATATTAGTCTTGTTTAACGTTGGTCGTAGATATCCATGGGTTGCAGACGTCATTTAACATCATTTAACGTTCGAATGCTACTTTAACAAAATAAAAAATAAAACAAATTGGAGTGTACGAAGTCTTTTACTTCCAGTAGGTACATAACGTTTGTTTGACTTTAATCTTCTGACATCTTTTATGGTGGTAGAGCCGTAAGAGCTCGCCCGGGGTGGCACCACCGCCACCCTAATAAACCGCCGTAAAGCTACTTATTCTTCATGTATTGTGTTTCGGTTGGGGAGGTGTGGTTGCCGGATACACATTATTGGAGGCGATTATCTTAGTCCTCAAGAGTAG
>DWON01009844.1:0-11142 GCA_018251015.1 Phocides pigmalion okeechobee | reverse complement strand
CATGCGCCCATACAGAGCAGTTTTAAACAAAAGCGACCACAAGTGGCTTCAGTGGTAGGGGAGCTGTGTTGATCACTAACAGAAAATCAGTGGTACAAAGTTTCGACGAAATCTTGAACACAATATGATAAAACTGCAGTTCGAGCGGGGAGGTGCCATGATCACCCTCATAATCCGCCGTAACGTAGATCTTAAAGTTCTATTGGAGAGGTTCGGTTGCCGACTACATTTAGAAGCAATACAACCCATCTCAGTCCTTAGAAGTAGCAACGCGTGCACGTACGACTTCAGATAGGACTTCAACCCTGGTAAGTCATATGTGGATGTTTATCCCCTGCAGTGACTACTTAACATCAGATGGCCTGTTTGTGAGTTGGCTACTCTTCAAGTGGGTGTCCATCAAATCAAATCAAATCAAATCATATTTATTTGTAAAAGCATAGGTACATATTGAGATGATACATAATTTTTTTTTTTATTCCAATATGCTTTGCCAGTGTTGGCGTACAAATGTATAATCATTAAAAGAAGTTACAAGGGAAAAATTATACATAAAAAAAACATTATTTCATTACACATATTATATCACAATACCATTCAAGCATCATATGTCATTATTATTAAAATTGACAAATATCATCCATAGACTGCAGCGAACACATAATATCAAGATCTACAAATGAAAAGTCACCATCGCAAAGATGCAGCGAGTCTGGTGTTGCAAATGTCCAGGCAAGTGACTGCTTTCCATCAAATGTACTTTCAGCCTTCATTCGAGACTAAAGTGGGAGAACTATAGTTCGACAGGGGAAATACCACCGCCAGTCTCATAATCCGCCGTAAAATATTGCTTGTGTTTCGCTTGGAGAGGTGCGGTTGACTACACTTTGAAGCGAGGCGAACATCTCAGTCCTCAGGAGTAGCAACGCATCTATGTTCGAGCTCAGATAGGATTTCGGTCGTGTTTGCGAGGGTACATGGATGACACGTTTGCTACTCTATTCACATAAAAAAACTAAGATGTAAAAAAATTCCATTTTACTTAGAATGCAATACTCACACGGCATTCCCCTGCCGGTTGCCCAGCACTGGGACTGTCTCGTCCTCCTCCGCGGAGGACTCTCCCAGCTCCACCGAAGGACTACGCGATGACGATTTCTGTTTCCACGATAAACGTACATTCTGACAGACTGTTATTTTATCGTAATAGCGAATACAGTTCCCAGATAACAGACGAACTTGACATGCACATAAATTATACCCGGCTATAATTTTATCTTTTACTGCAAGTCTCGACATTTTCATTAAGTTTAATTTAAATTCTGCAAACTTATCAAATCATCAAATATCGGATTTGATGCAGTTTATGAGTCCGTCAGTATAGTTTATTTTTTTTTAAACACATACTTAATGTGGTGACTTTCCGCTACTCGACAAGAGATAGCGCCACATGATCCTGAATCACGCTATCGAAGTTTTCTAAATATCTTGCATATATACGAACTCCGAAATGAAACATTTGGAGCACGGCCGCTCCCCAGGCACGTCAACTCGCCTGGCGGGAGATCTCCCTTTGCCAAAGTTAAATATTTTCGTTTTAAAATTCTCGCTTCTAAAATCAAATTTTCAAAAATTCCAATTCCATTACACAAGCGTCATCGCAGGATTATCATAATCTTTTAGTAATACTTTAGGTGTTATTGCAAGGACACTTACAGATTGTGAGTTGAAGGCGAAGGGCGCGCAGTGGCTGGAGGGCGAAGCGCCGAGCTGCGGCGAGGGCTCCGACGGGGACTGCGCCCCCTCGGTCTGACACTGCAAGTTAGTTGGCGGGCAGCGACGTTATTTACTACTGGATTTAGTACTACATATATTAAATTAATAAAATATACATGTTAAGGATTCAATTCTAGTTATTATTTAACAGGTCATAGGTTTATAGAACAGTCTACCGGGGAGGTACCATAGCTACCTTCATAATCCGTCATAAAGTATTGGTTCGGTTGGAGAGGAGCTGTTGCCGGCTACATTTACAGGCGAGGCGACCATCTTATGGTTCAGGAGGAGCAAAGCATCTACGGACTACCATATACCTTGCTGGTGACAATGAGGCCACAAGGAATCGGGGCACTGTACCTCGTTGCCAGCGGTTAGGTTCTCGGACAGTCGAGGACAGCGCTGAGCGGCTACAGTAGACTGAGGTGCAGTACCTCGTTGCCAGTGCTCAGCCGTGAGCGGCTACAGCAGACCGGGGCACAGTACCTCGTTGTCAGTGCACAGCCGTGAGCGGCTATAGCAGACCGGGGCACAGTACCTCGTGGCCAGTGGGCAGCTCCCGGAGGTGGTTGAGGGCGGCGTTGAGGTCCCGCAGGCTGGGCGCGGTCCACATCTGCGGCGGCAGCGCGCGCAGCTTGTTGTTGGACACGTCCAGACTGGACAGCGACGGGAGGGAGAACAGCTCCGGCGGCAACTCTTCCAGGCGGTTATCCTGCAACCGATACATTACTTTAGTAGCTACAGTATTTTAAAAGGTGGAACAATTTAATGGTCTCCTTAATAAGCCGATACAGTCTGAAACGACCCCAGCTCCACTTGCTCCATTAATTTAAGTTATTAGTAAATGACATTTTCAAAGATGGACAAGATGTGTTTTCTTTTTGGAGTTTCTTTCGCCGACTCTTTTGCAAAAAGACCTTTCAGTCGGTGGTAGTTTATTGACGATCAGAAAGAGTTCTGTAAAGAATTTACTTTGAATAAAAATATTTTGATTTTGATTATTCTGTGTAATATGATGAACTATAATCGTGAAACGTTTAGTAAGTAACGCGGTAATGATGTGAGCAGTGGGACAGGAGTGGGACGATAGTAGAGCAGTAGAGTGACAACAGGGGGAGCGACAGTGAGCCAGTCGGGAGTCAAAAATGGGTTACAGTGGGACAATAAGTATATCAGCAGTGGGTTACAATGAAGCGGTAGCAATTCGCAGTGAGTTCAACAGCGGACGAGTAATGGGTCAGTTGTGTTTTGGATGGAAATATGTCAGCAATATATTGTCAATTAATCAGCAGCGGGTCACTAGTATGACTGGTAACAGGCAGTTTTTCAACTGTATGTCAGCAAGTAATCTGTGCTAGGTTACTAGTAATTTTGTAATTTTGTTTTTGGTTCAATAAAAATCTGTAAATCTTTAAGTATGACGGTAGTGGGTTACAGTGTGACAACTGCGTGCAGGAGAAGATCAGTCGTGTACAGCAGTAAGACAGCAGATTCCTACTAATTTGACGTCAATGGTTAACATTAGAATACACGTATGCCAGCAGTGGGCTGCATTGGGGCAGCAGTGGAACTACAGTAGACTATCAGCGTACAATAGGACGGGTACCTGCAAGTAGAGCTCCTGCAGCACGGGCGCGGTGTAGACCGGCCCGCGACGCGGGGCCGTCTCGCCCTCGAAGGGATCTGCGGCGGTCGGCAGCCGCTCCAGCTTGTTCTGAGCCACGTTGAGATACCTGCAGGACGCACCATGTCATATGTGAATACAGTAGAACGCGAGCATGCATTGATGCTGCGGTCCATGGAAATCCACATATAAGCTCAAACAGAACCTAAGTCCCATATATACAATAAAATATATACAATAAAAAAAAGACGAGTTGGACGAGACGGTTATCAATGAAAATTTTGTAAAAGTAATTAATATCAGTGCAAAAAGTATACCAAGCTTTTATTCATTAACACCAAATAAATGACCTGACTGTTTTTTTTAATTATGAAAAAGTAAGAAACGGGCATGCAGGCCACCTGATGTTAAGTGGTCACTGCAGCCCATAGACCACGTCCAATCTCAAATAGGACAGAAGTTCTATTTAAGGATGGACGCGGATGCGTTCCTGCTCTTGAGGACTAAGCTGGTCGCCATCAATAATGTGTATCCGGGAGCGGCATTTATATATACATGTTGGAAGAACTACGAAGATTTTTATAAGGAAGCGAACGTAGCTACCAGACGCCATCTTAGTTTATTTCTCAAATCAACAGCGTACAATAAAACGACAATAAAAAGATACGTAAATAATAAATGTTAAGTAATGTAAAGGTCTAGAATGTTACGTAATTGCAATAATTAGAGGTAAGGTAATTAAATTGAACACAGCTTTTCATGTAAACTTGGAATACCTCAAAACAAATTTTAATAAAAACCTAACTTATACAATATCAAAGGAGTCTGTGCTTCTGCGGCATAGTGAAAAGAACGGTGAAAGAGTGATAAATATGAACCAGCCCTGTTGTCACCACCAGCGTCAAACATAGATACATTTTTTTGCGATAATATCTACTGTGCCACTGCTTAAGCACGTCTGTTTAACATTGACTGTATGAGCGTCAACAGAAAATGTTTTATTTTCTGGAATTTAAAATATTACTAACACATATTACATACAAATGATTTTCTGTAATTCTTCTTCTGCCTTAATCTCCGTCCATCTAACATTAAGCGTTTAAAGAGTTACAAAGATATATTTCACGTATTAATAAATTGATGTAATATGAATTCTGAATTTAAACGAGTAAACTCAGTTATATGCACATTAAACATATTTTTACCTCTAATGATCTGTTTAATATTATTATATAAAAAATGTTTCTATATTTTCTATATGTTTTTTATGTTTTCTATGTCCATTGTTCGCCGCTGAGTCGAATAAAAAACAAGATGGTATATATCAAAATAATCATACCTCTTTAGTACCTAAATATTATTTATCACATAAAACAGAATTTACCACTAATTTTCTAATAATTAAAAGTTAAGTTCAAACTTACTCCTCTTTGCTTGTGTAGGATTCAGCGTGCACTCGCCTATTGCAGGCCCTCTCGCAACAACGACAGTGCCAATAAGCTAGAACACTTAGGCTGAAGACGAATACTGTAGTGGGCAGCACCAACGCCAAAATCAAACCCCGAATCGTTGAGTCCCACGAGTATCTCGCTACGACTAAGTCTGGTCGTGTCGTGCTGTAATAGCACGGAAATATCTTAGGCGCTTTTGGTCCAGCGTAATCATTGGCAAACACGGAGCAATTCACTCTGGGTGGATATCCACAACCTTCCGGGTTTATAAGAAATCGCAAATCAGTTTCATCCCACTCAGTAGGCACAGGTGCGTTTTCAACGAATGGTCTTCTAGCCAAATTCACTCGGATCTTATGGCATTTCGTATGTGCGGTAGTGCAACCTTCCCTGCAGGATGCCCAAGTACAATTCGTCAGTGTTTCAGCGTGAACGTGTTCTGAAACTGAGCATATACCAGCTTCTGGTACGAATTCGGCCAGTATTGTCTGTATAGCTGGTTCCACCACGAACGGGATAAGGAATAGGAAGGCAAATACGGCGAGTATAGCAGACGTGCCAAGGCATAGCGATGTGTAGAACTTGAATCTTTCGTAGAATTGATTCAGTAGCTCCTCCCTTGTCGGCTCTAGAGGTTTAAATTCTGGGCTTCCAGGTTCAGCAGATGCGCCCATTGGTAGTGTGGACCTCTCAGATGCTGCTGGTGAGAGGCTCGTACGAGATCTGCTCATAGTCGACATTAAGGGAGCTTTATGCAATAAGCATCAGAAGCAATTACCAATTAATCGTCTCTTAGTGAGCTAGCCGGACCCTCGCAGAGGAGGGGAACGCCTGAAAATGAGAAAAAGGCTCTATTATTAAAGAGTAACAACCTTCAGAAAGCTTCTGCTTCTTAAGTCTATAATGTATTTCGTTATAATAAAAGGTTCAATTCCTTATTATAATAATCGTAAATAAGGATCAGTTTAATGTTATAAAGCATTGGTTCTTGTGGATAGTGACAAAGAGCTTCCATATAATTATGTTTTTTTCTATAAAACTGAAGTAATAAACAATCATGCAGTCCATTTGAAGGCAAGCGGGTGATGGTCTCATGAACATCCGTAACCAAATGCTTATAGAACAAAAGTCCAACCACATTTCTATCCCAAATACCTTGCTACACCTGAGGATTGAGATAGGCATCTCACTATTATGTGTACATGACAACTATGACGTAAGAACACTGGAGACTTCCAAGTACTTATTGTCAAGATAGATTAAAAATTTCGGAAATGCTATTCAATTATTATCTCTACTAAATAATGTTGTAAAGTAAGTAATACAGCATTGGCCAGGTCTATCTAAGTTATGGTAACATCTTACCGAACGGTCAGAGTATATGGGCCAGAGCCAAGTGTTATGCAATATAAAAATATGCGAAATAGTTACAATGATTCAATCAAAGTTTTGATGAAACAAGGTATTATGTAATTTTTGCTTATATAAGACAATTGACAGCTGCCACATATGATAAAATAATTATTAACAAAAAATGATAATTTTATAATATTTGTTGTTTACAATGACTTATAATAGCGTAAACTTTATTAATTTTATGACATTTAAAAATAAATAATATTAGATTTTAATCATTAACTAAAAATGTATATGTCGACATAAATTATAATTGTATGACCTTTACCATTTGTAATAAATTTAATTCGTACAAGCTTTATTAATTTTAATTATGATATTTAATGAATAGTGATATCATATTTCATTTATTACTTAAATATAATCTGTCGATACTTATAAATTGTAACTTGTATACGGTAGAGTCGGATATAGAGCGGCTTAATACCTAAATACAGGTAACATCTATAAGACCTATATGAACAAATAGAATACTAGAATTACAATTTACAATAACGTTTACTTAATGATGTTAACTTAATGATGTTCATGAATATTTAATAAAACATTCGTTTTCGTGCCACTGAAATCAAATATTCACGTTTCTGAAACACACAGTCGCGAGGTAAGTATGTCAAGGTCGTTTGACTTATTCTAGCTCGAAGAAAGCAGACGGAACAATATCACAGTTGCGTAACATTACCCGATTTATAGTAAATTTATTCATAATGTACTGACTTTACATTGTACCCTTGATTTTCATTAAGTGTATTTACATATGAAATAAAATATTTGAATTTGAATTAAATTGACCATTTTGAACCAGTTCCATAGCTCGTGGTCACGACTAAACCATACAACTGATTCAAAATATCGCCAATCAAAAATTAAAAATCGTTACCATGAGTACTCGTTACATGGTGAAATGTACAAAATTTCACGATGATTTAAGCTTAAAATGATAGATTGTCGAGTTTGCTCAACCGTTTACCATTTTCTTTGTATCGATAATATGTTCACAGCTAAAAATAACACATTACGTTTAAATATATTAAATATCTCACGTGACTGGTCTCAGAGGGGTGAAACAGGATCGTTCGGATGCATTTGCAACTCAGCCTGACCGGCACCGCACCCCTTAAACCTCATCTTCGCATCATCACCAACTTCAATAGTCTTCTGACAACACATAAGGGTAATGCAAGACACTACAACGAGAATTGTTGGAATCACCAGCGCAACGAGAAATTGACGATACGTAGCGTCTAAATCAAACCTCGCGACAACGGTATCTGGATTATTTTCTGTGTAGAAGCAAGGGAATCTTGCTTTTGCGTTATGATCTGTGCCGTCACGGCCGTAATCTTTTAGGAATTCTTTACACTCATCAGCGAGAGTATTAACACAACCTTCTAAATTAATCATCAAACGACTGTCGTTTGCTAATGTTAATTCTACTTCAGACGGTGCAATCAATCGGTTAGGCGCCGCTCTAGAGGTATATAAATATTGAAGGTATGTGAAATTTGTAAGGTCAGCAATTTCAGTGCGAGGCAAAAGAGCAGCGTTGATACAATCAACCGCAACAACTCCTGATGTCCCGTTATGTACAGCGTGACATGACAGCATAAGCACTTCTTCCCCAGAATCGGTCCATACAACATCACCACCGTCTTCTTGGGCTAGCTTCGAACACCGAGCTAGGAACACCCTGTCTCCACTCAACACAATGACATTCTTATTGCGAGTAGGAATATCAACACACCGCCGATCACAGTTGTACGGTGTTCTTATTTTTCTACAAGTACCTCTATTACAAGAAAATAGTCCATGAACGTCTATACATGTAATTTTTCCTCTTCTACCTGAACACTTTAATGGTGGGTCTGTATCTCTAAACGCGCATTCGAAGGCATCTGTTATATTAATACACTTCCCTTCTGTACAATTGAAGGTCCCTGTTAAGTTTCTGCATTCATCACGGATGCAGTGGTACTTCTTAGCGTTTTCTTGATCGATCCCATAGCAAGTTTTGTTTGCAGCGCTTCCACATTCTGAAAGCAGCAAGGATGAGCCGTTCTTCCTGACGTTAACGTAGATCTGAATGCAGGCACCCGAGGTCTTGCTTAGACACCACTCGCCACAGGATCCCCAGTCACAGTTCTCTTTATTCACGGCTCTTGTTGTCGTACACATAATAGGGGTGGGGTCAATCCCTGAAGCGGTTGCGCGAGTGTAAGGCATATAAATGGCGACAGTGAGGTAGACAATGGCGACGCAACTGAGCACTGCTGTCATTTGACAGACGCATATAGTCCCGCATATTTTTTGGTCTTGAGGCGGGATTATTAGATCTTCGACAGGAGTCGGTTTAGGCATGACGTAGTGTGGCTTCTACCCGCGTTGGTGGCCCACTGACGTACGGCGGGGCGGGGCGCGTGCGCGGTAGCACGATCGATTGAGCGCAGTGCAGGCAACCCTAAGTGTGCTGGTTTTTTAATTGATGTCAACGTCCGAGCGAAAGCGATGACATAGACAATTTTATATTTATAGCGTATCGTTATTTGAACCATTATGAACATTCGTGTTTATCTATTCTAATTATGTATCGTTGTTGCTGATTAAATTGAAATTGGACTTGTATTCACGCTACTGTTTATATTTTTTCAATAAACGTAAAGAATTACTTTAGCTTTTACACTAAATAGATCTTGGCATGAAGAATTTCGATTATAATTAGTTATTCATCTTGAACGAATAAAATATCGATAACACTTACTGATTTAAACAGAACCTTAGTAGGTAATAAATAAATTTGCATTGTCAATAACACCTTTAAAATCACCACTTTTCTCTTTTTATGCATAATCAATTACCAATCAACTTGATGAAACATAAATAATGATGTTGATGAATAATATTGCTTTTGAAGCCTATGTTACTTCTCTGATAAAATTCAATAATCTATTAATAACTCAGCTTGGTTCCTAAAAATCACATACGCGCTACATGAGCTAATCAAAACAAAATTAATTATCGAAAGTGTGATTAAGTTTATCGACAAAGACTACTTACGATGTCGCGATTTTCTTCGTTCCTTGTAAAGCTTGGACCCCTTCGAATCCCACTGATAAAATCACTATCCAAAATTGTTTTATCACTTTTTTTTACACAGTTTCGTTTTCTCGTTTCAGTAGCTGTGTTTTGCTTGGTACGATCTGAAGTTGGCGCGGGTGGGTGCGCAATGCGGTGGTACGGTACCAGGCTGAAGTTGTCTCTTGCTGCATAAAGGCTTTGTAGGACTGGAGTGGATTGAGTATTTATTGACAACCGCTAACTGTAAAGGTTAGGTCAGGTGGAACGTGTTTTGCTACTCGAATTATTTTATTTATTTGACCTATACGATTTCAAACTAATATCAGCGCGGAATTTTTACATTTTAAATGCCGATACTTCGAATCAGTAGCAAGGCTCGTGGTCACGTCTAAATCTTTAATCCCCGTATATAGTAAAATTTATTTAACCTATTTCAGAAATTTCTCTTACTTTTTGACCTTTTATTGTACTAGCTTTTGCCCGTGGCTTTGCTCACGTAAAAGTCGATATTATGATACATTCCAATATAACTTTCTATGTATTTATAACAATAATAATTAAAAATACAGAGACAGATCAAGATAAAGGAAATCAAGGGTGCTACTTAAAAAAAATGTTCGACAAATTATGCAACTCTACTATACTCGTACCATACTATATATTATACCATACCATATGCTGCCGTAAATGCCATAATTACGTATTTAATTTCTAATATACAACGTACATGTTAGAAATACACGTGCATGTAATTTCTAGACGGCTGGTCAGAATCACGAATGTCACCTATCACGACATCATGGTGTAAAATATTATTATAACTTTTATTCTTTCTCTATTTACATTTTATTTCATATGAATACATTACATTTGTATTAATAAGAATCTTAAAAGTTATTATAATAAAAGTCTAACCTAAACAATCTAAAGTGAATCCGGCATGGGGCTAAGAACACTAGCAGCATTCCCGAGTTAATAGCAATCACAATTCTCTGCGCGAGATATGAACCAGCCCTGTTGTCACCGGTGGCCTCAATTAAACGTGATACTATTGGTTTGAAAAAATTATATGTACTATATATTACGTCGTGAGATTCTGATCGCACATACGGGGCGTCCAAGGTTCGATTCCCCGGCGTTTTTGAAGTTACGTGGGTATTAGAAATAAATAGTGATCAAACCAGGTCTTAGTTTGTGTTATCTTTGAGTGTTCATAGGACCCCCATTCATGTGAGGCAACGCCAAGTGTTCAAAGAATCCTTGTACGAAGCTTTTTGCGATAAAAATGTTATTCAATTTTTTTTATTGTGATAGAGTAAGATGATACTTTATTTTAAAATAAAAAAAATATTGTGTCACCGTTTACGATAACTCAAAATTGATTTACAAATAGAAGACTAAATCGTTTTATCCTCTTTAATGAAAATGGATTTTTTTACCTAATTGTATTAATGACCATAATCATTTAATGATACTCACATAATTATACAATTCATTAATATTTCGTTAAATTTCAAAAAGTTTTAAAACACCAACTTACTTTTTATTTTTTTATTAATAGTCATTATTTTATCGCTTTTGTGATAATTTATATAATCTGATTATTATTTATTTTAATGTTTATATTTGTTTATATAGGATAAATATAAGATTATTTCACAAAACATGAGCAATATTTTATGCCAGATAAAGTTATTTTTTTTATATTTGTGTACATATAAGATAAATACAATATTATTTTAAAATCCATTAGAAATATTCATTTTTATGCCGCATAAAGTAAATAAATTCTTTATTCTC
>DWON01009843.1:0-11142 GCA_018251015.1 Phocides pigmalion okeechobee | reverse complement strand
GCTCTATTTATATGCTTAAAAGGCTGTCCTGGTTTAACTCAAAGGTTACTGTACGTTCCTGCTAAGTAAATATTAACTTAAATTAATAAATTTGTTCACAACCTACCATATTTGTTTTCTGATTATTGTATTCTAAATATGTATTTCTATTTTAACAAATACACGTGTAACAGGAAACCTTAAAACAACACTTCATGTAATTACTTAACTTGCTATTTAAGTATATTTTTAGTAAACTTAAGTTAAATATTTTGAATAAATTAATTCTGTTACTTTTAACTTAAATAATAATTTGTTTTTAAACTATTTCCAAAAGAAGGTTATAAGTTATCTCTATGTATCACTTGTTTACGTAATATATATCTAAATTTCACAAATACAATTTATTTTATTTAATTATAAACGTTATGGTGCTTATTATAAGTTATATTTTTTTAAATTATGTGTATAGAAATTAATTATTACTTACATAGTACAGGTACTATATAATTCGGTACTTTTACATGTCTCACATAATTAGATAATGTTTATCTATACTATGTTACTTGTTATTTAGTACAAATAACAAATGTAAACTTGGTAAGTTAAGGAGAGATATGTAAAACACAAGGCCTTAAGACAAATAGTAGTATATATACCTAATCGTTCCGTAGGTATTTACCTATCTGTCTATGAAGAAAAATTACATCGTAAATACCTACTTAGTAGACCTCCCACCAATTATGTACGTACCAACCCATCAAAGTTGACTCATTAAAAACCTTTTATCGCATGCAAATCCATGAATTATCATTGTTTATGTTAGCATCAGTCAGCATAGCGCTAAGAAAATGCGATTAAGACATTATCTGGTTAGCACTATCCGCGCAGAGCGAGACGCAGCACAAATACCCGCATATAATTTGTACGGAAATAACTCCGCGTGCGAGTGGGACGGCGAGATTGAAATGTCAGGCTCGACGCGCGCATAATGAGAAAACAGCCGTCCCTTTCTCTCTTGACGTGTTACAATCGTTTATTGTCATGTTACTGTCTCGTTTCGACGGGCGAGATTGAGATGGAATCGCCGGCGTTCCCGCCATGTCCTCCCGCCTTTGCTATGCTATATCGGTTCGAACCGCGCGCGCGACGGACGTCACGACACATTTTTATTTCAAATAACTCATAAACAATCGCTGTTATATTTTTTATCAACAAAAACTGACTTTAAACTATCAGTGGGTGTTCTGGTGACTGAAAGTTCGCATCGAATTTTGTAAAGTGTTAATTTGTTTGTTTAATTAATTTGACAAGTGCGCATGTGTTCTGTGTTGTATTTATTATTATGGAAATGGATTGCTGCCGCTGCAATATAGTTTGACACGAGATGACCTAACAATTCAACGTATCATTAAGTACGTAAGTCACTTTGAATATTACCCTTCATTTAAATTACCTTCAATTTATTTTTCTATTTAACATTAAATAAAAATGTAGCTGCATTCAACATTGATTGGTAAAATTAATAGTTTGTGGAATGGCGAAATTCACACTTGGACTGCAACTTTTTTGGAATTCGTCCCGCCGGTGGTTGGTTTGAGTAGTCTTTTTGAGTCAAGTGACAACTTTTCGTTTTAGCAAGTTCCAAACATGTGGCCGTTGCCGGGTATATTTTGTACCTGCCCTGGTCAGAACCAGGGTTTAACTTTTTGTAAGTTTTAAAAACAAAGCAGTCCCAACGGCGGGGAGCCGTTTGTCGCAGTTCAGTCACGTTTTTAGTCTTTCCCGGGAATTGCGGGAATTTTTATTTATCACTTCGCATTGTCGGCAGTGAATTTTTATTAGTTTTAACGTGTTAGTATTCAAGATAGACAAACAGATATTTATTTCAGGCCGGATGGAAGAAACTATTATCTGCGGTGCATATTCTAATACTTACCTGCCAACAAAGGCAACTGACGAATAGACCGGACTCTTTTAGATTTAATTTTTATTACCTACCTACCTTTTTATATAAAATATTATTTGTTGAACCGCGAGTTGATTTAGCATAATTTAACATTTTAAGTAGAATAACATTTAGCTATTTTAATTAATTTATTTATAAAATAAAGTTTCAGTAGATATACAGTTAGTAAAGTGGTAAATTTAAAATCAAACAAACTTACTACATTCTACTTAACATTAGTTAAGTATCTTAAAATTAAAACATCTAAAGATGTGTGTTTTGTAGTTTCTTTCGCCGACTCTTCTCCAAAACGGAACACTACGAGTCGGTGGTACTTTATTGAAGTTCAAAAAGAGTTCTGTAAATAATCTACTTTGAATAAAAATATTTCGGTTTTGATTGATTTTAAGATTCTGACAATCTTAATTACATTATTAATTACACATGTCATATTAGTTATTTACAACGTAAACGTACGATCATAAAACAAAAAATTCAATAGAAACAAAAACAGTTTTATTAACACATCATTTAAAAAAAGTATTAGGACTACAAAGAAGTATTGAGGATTAAGATGGTCGCCTCGCTTGTAAAAATAGCCGACAATCATATCTCTTCAACCACAACACAATAATTCCTCTCAGGGTTTGTACCTCCCCGTAGCATCATATATTTACCACCCATTGTCTGTCTATCGTTTCGAATAAATGTAATGAATTTACATTTATATTATGCAATTGCTTTAGCTAACCATGAAATGAAAACATCAAAAGTCAAGTACCAAAATAAAATAACTAGCGAGCCGGCCCAGCTTCCCTCGGGTGATAGAGTTTAAGTTACTCGTTTTATATACGTTTTTTAACATGATATAAAATTCAGTAATTTGCCGAATATTGCAAAGTATTCAGCCGGATGCCGAAAGTGGCCGAAAAATTGTGGCATGTCTAGTTAATTGTTAAGTATGTGACCAGCTTAAAGAAGGTGAAAATATTTTTATTGCGGCTTATACTATTATGTATGCGGTTCCGGTACATTAATTTAACGAGTAACTTAACCTCGTGACGATTCAATTCAGTTTACTAGATAATGTTACTTAAGTTTGAACTTAATGAGTAGCGGATACTTTAGTTTGTATGAATTTCATTACCTTGTTATCTTTTGTTTAAGTAGTATATATTTTTATATCATTTTAATTTAAATATTAAAGATTTCACCGAATCAAAAACAAAAAATTGAGATTTTACTTACGAATATTTATTACAAAAGTGTTGCAGTACTTAGAGCTGTGTGAAATTTAATATCACCATATTTTATTCGTAACTTTATTATTATTTGTATTAACTACGCAAGTGTAGCCGACAACCGCATCTCTCCAAACGAAACACTATGCCGAATTATGAAGTCAGCGGTGGTACCGCCCCGGTCGACCTATAGTTCCACCATCTTGAAAATATTTCTTGAAATATTTATAAAGACGGAAAATTTTATGCATTACTAAGGTGATATAATGTTGGTAAATCTATAGACATCCACATCTAACCTCAAATAAGATTGAAATCCTCTCAGCATAAGCTAATATATGTGATAGAACAGTTTCGGAAGCTACCAGCGCTATCCTGTGTAGCCTTAAACAAACCAATTAATCGGCATAGAACTTCAGTTCGACGAGGGGGCACCAAAGCCCCCATTTTTATTTATTACCCATGAAGTAATATGTAGGTTGTTAGTAATGCTTAGAATCGAGGCGAACATCTTAGTCCTCAAGAGTATCGACGCATTTGCCTACGACATCGGATAGACTTCAATCCTCTTTGATGTTGTATGTGGATGTCCGTGGGCTGCGGCAACTACTTAACATCAAGTGGCCTATATGCTTATTTGCTGTTCTCTTTCCATATTAATGTAGTGTTAAATTAATTAGGGCTGGCACTTCGTACTTAAACTGAATTATAGATTGGCTAGATCTTCAATAAAATACAGGCTTCTAAATTACTTTCCAATTAAAAGCCATAAGAAATTTGTGTATACAAAGACATGAGTCGTGTCCACCATTAAATATAGTTCTTTAAACAGTAATGAATACATATATGTATATTATTTAGTTATATGAAGACGAATGTACAAAAGGGATAATACTTCATATGTATTTTGACTTTATATCAGTAGTTTCGTCTCACTATTAGAAAAGTAAAGACACATCACATCACGTTTTCCTATCCGGGAGCGAGGGTGGGCATAGTGCATCCTTCGAAATATATACCATTATACATTATGGTGGCGGATTGTTGCAAAGTAAATTTAATAACAACTTAATAGCATGGATTTCCGCAAAGTAACGCCTGATACTATTAACTACCTAAAAGTAAAGAGGTTATCCCCCAGCCCGTATAATCCTCATTGAAGCAACTTTTAGCCTTTCGACACCAACCTGCAACCGCACCGCTTCAACTGAAACAGTTAAGGAGGTGTGGTTGCCGCTTATGCTAGTAAAGCAATCCTATTAATCCATAGGAGTAACAACGTGTCTCCATATCATTCGTGGCTTATTCTAGCTACGAAACACAAATTTAAAGACAGACTCAAAACGAGACTGTCTCTAGCAATCAGAGTGATACATTAACCAGTATCTCAGTATTAACATCGTGTCTGTTTTATGCCATAAACTTAAGTCATGAGCCCAGACTACTTAATAACTGCTCGCTATCTCAATAACTATTGCTATCTGCCCTGTCAGCCGGTCAGCCATTAAATATAATTAATTTTGCATTACTTCTCATTTGACGTTTAGGTATAAATATGTTAAGGGCTTCAATAGGGTCGTAGTAACAGAACCTTTGCATTTCAAAAGACCCAAAAACTTAATAACTATTTCTTATATTTATTTATACTGATTCCTACATATTAAACTTTTATATGTTTAATTTAATTTCTAAATATATTTTTATTTCATTACCATAATGATAATTTTAAATCTAATTATTTAAATAATTTTCATTTACATTTTAATTACAATAATGAAAATCTTAAAATTAATTATAATAAAAATCTAACCTAAACGATCTAAAGGGAGGCCATGTCCACGCGGCATGGTTCCAACAACGCTCTGCGCGAGATTAAACTTGCCCTTGATCAGACATAAATTATGATAAATTTAGTAAATATATGTCATTATTGTTTGTTTCATTGGATATGACAAGTATTTGAAGTAGTCCGGTTGTAACATCAAGAATGACTTCAGTTCTATGATTTTATAAGGAGTATAGTATAGGCAAAGAAGAATATTGGCGGAATGTTTTGTATCCAAACGATTTTGTAAGAGGTATAGTATAGGCAAATAAGAATATTGGCGGAATGTTTTGTATTAAAAAAAATTGTGAGGACTGTAGTATAGGCAAATTAAAATATTGACGGAATATTTTGTATCCAAATGATTTATAAGGGCTATAGTAAAGGAAAATAAGAATATTGGAGGAATGTTTTGTATCCAAACGATTTATTGAATATAGGCGGTTAGAATTCTGCTTCTTGCCGCTTGAAATTTGTAGAAGACCTAGTTACCCTTTGTATTTTTCTGAACTTGGAACTCCCTGCTCCCATAATATAAAGCTATTTACAATAGGAAAAATAAATTATTGGCGGAATTTTTTGTCTCCAAACGATTTTATAAGGGGTATAGTATAGACAAATAAGAATTTTGATGGAATATGTATCCAAACAATTTATCTGAGATAAGCATTCAGAATTCTGCTTCGTTTTGCTTTAAGTTTAGAGAAGAATTAGTTAACCTTTATATCTTTCTGAACTTTGAATTTCCTGCTTCCATAATATGAAGCTGTCGGTTGTAGCCAAAAGATTTATCCGAGATAAGCGTCTAGAATTCTGCTTCTTTCTGCTTGAAATTTGGAAAAGAATTAGTTAACCTTTGTATCTTCCTGAACTTTGAACTCCCTTCCCCCGTACAATAAAGCTATTGGTACCCACTGGTACTCATGTCGGCAGACATATCTCAAGGCGCGGTACACTCTTCTGTACACAATGTCATAATTCATACAGCATCACGAATCTTTGAGCGGATCACGAACACTGAACTAGGATTTGTTTATTTTTGCATTGTCTAGAGATAGTTCTTGGTCTGAGATGAACTAAAAGAATAGACTCTTAATAAATATTATTAATTAAGTCTGCAACAAGCTGGAAGCGTAAGGTTAAATAATCTTTATAAATACTATAAATTTCATTTAGATTCCGCCGGAACTAACTCTAGTGTTTCCACTTCTGGGAATTATATAAATTCTCGATTCTTAAAAAGAGAGTAGAGAAAGATAGGAGGGAGTAAAATACTGGTCCAATGTTGGTATAGATGTATTTTTATTCCAGTACTGCGTGAGCAAAACCGTGGTCGGAAATTAATTAGTAATAAAGTTTTGAGGGCCTTATGAGGGACTACGTGGTACCAACCCGGTATTTCATTTCCGAATGTCTTAGCCACATACATAAACATAGGTAAATACGTATTCATTGAACACAATGTAATTCATTAAAGTTTCTCACTGGATAGGCGATCACGCGCATATAGGCTCAGATAGGCGGCTGGAATATGATTTGTTTGTGGCGCAAAATTGATGCCTATAGACATATCTATTGATAGAGGCCACGATTTAAATCTTATGTTGGTATTTTTTTCTACGGTTGTGTTATAAGAAGCCACGGCTTTTTTAAGAATAGTATAATAATGGTTTTTGTGGTGAAATATCTATTGTTGCGCCTTGAGGTAAGAGCATCGTATCGCGTGACGACAAACAGTATTACGCCCTTTTATCCCGTCATAATCACTTTTATCCTTGACCTATGCTCTTTATAAGTTTACTTCCTTGTCTTTCTTTCATTTACCTTCTATTTATTCTGTCCATAGACCGAATATACTATTTATTTTACTAGTAAAACTATAATTAATTAATTCTTTTAATAAACATCAATTTTAATTTATTATTCTATTATATATTTATTCGATGTCTGCCAAACATCCGGTGACGTCAGTTTTTTTCACTCTACTTCAACTTTCATTTACCGATAAATAAACTTACCGTTAGTTTTATTAATCCAAGTTTACGTTGACAAGTCTAATCTATTCTTAAGTCTAAGGTTCTGGGTCGTCGACTCGGTCGGGTCGATCGTTCTATTGATGATCAATCGACTTGATTAAGCAATTACCAAAACTATACGTTTCTCTGGGTTTCTCCCCGCGGCGCATCGTTCTTGAGATTTTAACGATAGAATAATTTAAGCTGGAAATTTCTTTCTTGTTGAATTTCTTTTTATATATCTGGATTTATCTTTCATAGAAAGGAGGTTTAGTGGTCGTTGTGGTATCTTAGCCCTTACGATGTATATGATAAGGTGGGAAAACTATAGTTCTACCCGGGAGGTACAGCCGCCACCTTCATAATCCACCGTAAAGCATTACTTGTGTTTCGGTTGGAGAGATGCGGTTGCCAGCTACGCTTTGAAGTGAGGCGACTATCTTAGTTCTCAGGAGTAGCAACGCATCTCCGTTTGAGCTCAGATGGGATTTCGGACGTGTTTGTGATTGTACGTGGATGTCTAGGGGCTGAGAATGCTTCACATCAGGTGGTTTGCATGCTTGTTTGCTGCTCTTCGCACATAAAAAATACTATGTAACAAATAGTCACGATTAACGATTTTGAGTTACCGATATTTCGAATCAGTTGGAGCACTCGTGGTCACGGATAAACCCTCAAATTTAGCCTTGATCAGGTCATGCTAACGGTTTTGAATATCGGCAATTAGAAATTGTTAAACGTGAGTACCGTTAGATAGCAAAGTGACACTTGAAGTTAATCATATACATTGTAAGAGCTAAGATAGAATGATTTCAAATACTGAGTCCGTCTTATTATCCTTTAAATCAGAACATATCCGCGCTGAAGTACTAGTTTAGTAACTCTAAATGAGTATATGTATATCTCTATAGGACAAACGTTCAGTAGCAATGGTGTGAGAGAGATAAATGTGGTGTAGCGTCATCTATTTGGCTACTTTGTTAAGTAGCTCCTGCATAATAGATTTTACAACAATATTAATAAATGGTTATGTGTTTGTATCGCTTGGCTTTCAAAACTTTGATTTGTGGGGTCTGAAAGACAAAACACTTTTCTTCTAATTAGTCCCACATTTGAGCAGCGTAGACTGCTGCTGACAAGAAGGCTAATGCTTATCTTACACAGAGCATTGCGATCGCTATTCAACGCGGTATTGTGGCGAGCGGTCTTGTCACCATACAACATGGGCACAGACTTCCTGTAGACAGTTTATGTTAGATATCAATTGTAATTTGTTGTAATATATTAATCGTATTAAGCGTTTCTAATAATTAGTCATATTAAAACATGTTAAAATGATCAATATTAATGAATTGCATTTATATACCCTTTGTTTTTTGGACCCACGTCCCACTTAACAGAAAACATTGATTGATTGCTAACAAAAAGCATCTTGAAACGTTACAAGTTCGAGAATAATCTTAAGATAAAATCACAAAAAGAATTTAAGCCCAGATGACTAATAAATATGTAAAAATTATCAGTACAAACTCGAAGGGCAAGATCTGAATATTGGATGCAGTTTAAAAATAAAAGCCAAGTGAGCATCGGTTTACGTACATTGAAAGATTCTGTATATTAAAGTGACCGATAATAACTCGAATAACCCAATGCTGTATAAATAAATTTATTTCTTAATATTAATCTTAACAATTATTATAAAATTGAAATAAAATTAATTAAAAATAAATTACACATATAACAAAATAAAAATGACATCCAGAACTCCCGCTTGAGGATTTCCTTGTTGTATGGCCAAACTAATTCTTTGAGTCAGTCGTTCTTACCAATGTGCCCATAATGTTTCACATCAAACACCGACAAAAATTCAACATCATGCCATTTGCCGTCATGGCATAAGAGTAAATCATACCGCGACGCACCAATTACGTTTTACATCAAAAGCACCGAAATTCATAAAACTGTACGACGTAAGCTCTAATTACGACCGACGTAATAAAAAAAATTGGTTCTGAATAAATCGGCCGTTATAAATAAAGGGCATTTATAATTTCGCCGATATCGCTAAGTCGTTTGGTTATTTGGTCGAGCTATCTCGGGAACTGGTCGCGGGTCAAGCGCGGTCACGGCCTTAGATGAAGACATTGGGAGCGAACAGCTCTGTCGTGGAGCTACGGTTTTATGTTATCCTGGTACGTTAAGTTCAATATACTTAAATGCTTATTGTCTTAACGTTTGAATTGAGAATTGAGAGAAGAGTACCGTGATCTCAGGTTTATGTGTACCTGGTACTTTTGATACTAACATTATTATATGAATAATTGAACTTTTTCGTTTGTTTTATCAAAATTACGTTTACTAAATCATATATATAGATCGGTTTATTAATCGGTTTAAAAAAAGGAGATCCATAAGTCGGTTTTATATTTGCTTTCATAAGACTGCTATGTCCAATTTGGAATATATTTTTTTTTATTGCAAAATAGCTTCCTTGGTTTACGCTATATTCGAAGAATAATTATTAGCACTTAGGGGGGAATAATTGGGGATGCAATTTATGATTTTAACTAAAAACAAATTTTAAAACAATTACAAATGGTATATAGTGAGTACCCGGTATATAGTACATAATAAGGGGTACTATGTATCGTATACTAAGGATTAACGATATTAGGGAATTAAAAAACAAATCATAGTAAGAAGGGGATGCAATTGTTTTAAACGTTGATTTTAGTTAAAATTAATTTATTACGCAACGATGTAGTGATTTACGCGGATGAACAAAAGAAGACTCATATCTTGAAAATGTTCAGGAGTTCTATGAATAACTTGGAATTTCTTGGTTCGCAATTTTTTGATAAATTAAAAAAATATCTCGGTAAACGGCTTTACTAACTACTCTTGGACTATTCAAATTGAACACTAGAGTAGCAATTGTAACAAGTAGATCGGATCTATACCACCTACAGTATCATTAGACAGTAGCATATTGTGAACAGAGAATGTTTGTAGGCGTGGATGAATTTATTGATGAGTGGTTGCCCGCGACTTCGTCCACGTCGACTTCAAAGCTTAAGTTTTTTCAGATTTTCTAACAGCAAAAATTTCTCATGTAATTACACCCATACTTTTCAAATTCACAAAACTTTTTTATGTACAGACCGATTGAAGGGGAACGCACAGTGAAGTTTAAGAAGCTCACTGCAAAACATTACTGAAAACCGCACTAAAATGGGTTAAGCCGTTTCTGAGGTTAGCGTGCACAAACGGAGAGACAGACAGAAATTCTAGCAACTATTGTTTTAGGTTCTGCTGCCTTAATAAATGCACCTAACAATAGTTTTTCTTATATATCTTCCATGGACATTTGGGTTCTATTGCATAATGACGGCTCACTATAAATAATAATATAAATAACAGTTATGTCATATCTTCCACCTACAAACAGTGTTTAATACTATGTTATTTGTATAGATTTCCGATCAATTCACACTTACTTTGTGTCAGTTTTTTATAGTATTGAAGTATCAAATGAGCTAAGCAAAGTCATTTGATTGAAAGTACTGGCGCCAGTAACAGTAATACAGCACTAGCACTGTCAGTTGTCACTGTAATTGCTAAATGTCAGATAGGGACGCGTTGCTTCTCCTGAGAATGTTTGCAAATATAAGTGTCTTGATTTTGCTTTCATATTAGAATACAGAAGACAGTGTTAAGGGTTTGTTATGACTTAAGTTGCAAATAAATATGACATTTTCATTATAATATTATTTGAAGTGATATACATATGTATAGACGATTTATTTTTAACTGATTCATAACGGTTATATTTAATATGCTTGTTACTGCATATTTACTCCATTCATTAATCGGGTTTTCTTTTAAAAGGTATACTTAAATTTTGGTTTCATTACCTTTCTAAGAGAAAAACAAAAAATATTGCGAAAGAGTAAGAAACAGGCATGCAGGCCACCCGATGTTAAGTGATCACTGCAGCCCATGGATAACCACGTCCAATCTCAAATAGAACAGAAGTTCTATTTAAGGATGAACGCGAATGCGTGCCTACTCTTGAGGACTAAGATGGTCGCCTCCAATAATGTGTATCCGGCAACCACACCTCCCCAACCGAAA
>DWON01009842.1:0-11143 GCA_018251015.1 Phocides pigmalion okeechobee | reverse complement strand
AGCGCTTGCGTTTCCGGTAGTGATATTATTAGTTCACGTAACAATTGCTAGATGGCACTATTTGTTGCACCCTAGCGCCATCAATCCACGACATATACATATTTGGAGAGCGATATATTTAATTTTAACGACGAGCATTACATTTAAAGTATCCTTATTCTGTTGGTTTATTTTTATATTTTTTTATGAATGAAAACATAGTTTTTGTTTGTTAATTATGACGCCAATCTAAGTAAGATTAGGATAGTAGTAAAAATAGAATAATAAAAATAGTTAAAACATATTACCTTTACCTTCATAGTTTTTTTGCTACTGCACTTGTTACGTGTAACCACATGTTTGATAAAACAAAATTAGTTAAACAACAAAAAACAACTCTACTGTCATATTTTTTTGCTGCCAGTACCTACACATACGTATAGCGTCATGTTTGGCAAAGTAATCTCCAACCGAAACACAAGTAATACTTTACGGCGGATTATGAGGGCAGCGGTAGTACCTCCCCGGTCGTACTATAACTCCCACTGTTAAATATAACGTATAACGGAATCTTTAAAAAGACCATCATAAACTTTACAAAGCGTTCTCCGTTTGCAACATTGTTAGTCTTTTGAGAGTAACAGGTTTATCGAGCAGTAACAGTAATAAGTGAATTATATCATGGCAGTAAATTCAAACCAAAGTGAGTAGATCTCCCTTTACGAGCTGTAAAGTGCAACGTGCGAATCGAACTGCATCCGGACGTTTAGATTTTAGGATTCCGTGCAAAGGTTTAACGGGTTTCTATTACAAAGCTTTGGACATCTTGTTAAAGCTTTGGAATAGAAGCCTTTGTAATCATTGTAATAATAAAAATCTTTAAACTAATTATTACAAAAGCCTAATTTAAGTAATCTAAAGTGAGCCCGTGCCCATGCGGTATGGTTCCAAGAACGCTGGTTGCATTCCTATATTGAATAGAAGTTGCAATTCTCTGCGCGAGAAATGAACCAGTCCTCTTGTCCCCGGCGGCCTCGATTAAACGTGAGACTAGTTTATATATTGTATGTAAGTATTATATATTATATACAATTTTACATGCATGATGTTGTAATATACAACAATATTCATTTTGTGTGTGCATGTGTGTGTGATTGTTAGTATACAACAACAAATGCTATGCGTATTACACAAAAATAAAATAAAAAGATGACCTATTCAGAAAAGGTAAACGTTAGAATCATTTACAACTAGGAAGTAGGAAATGTTAACTTCTCTCCGAGCAAAGCCGCAGGCAAACACTACTGTATATATAAAAGAATAGTCCGTTTAATACCAAAAGATTAATTTATAACCAAAGGCAATCCGTCTGAGGACTATCCAATTATTTTAAAAGCTCTTACATGAAGTGAAATACTGTAATAAAAAATATGGAAATAATGGAAAGTGCGAAAAAAGAAATACTATAAAAGAACATCCAATTCTGGCATGCACTCTACAATAATGAATTGTATTTATAAAGAACCTTCTTCAATTTAAATTGCAGTAACTTTTGTAAAATGTAACAAAATACTGAGATAACTATTGTCGAACTGCTTGTCAGATCTTTACTGACTATCCATCTTTTTATGTGAGAAGAGCAGCAAACGAACATGCAAACCACCTGATGTTAAGAAGTCGCAGCCTATAGACATCTACGTGCAATAACAAACACGACCGAAGTCCTATCTGAGCTCGAACGAGTATGCGTTGCTACTCCTGAAGACTAAGATGGTTGCGTCGCTTTAAAGTGTAGCCGGAAACCGCACCTCTGCAACCCAAACACAAGTAATACTTTACGGTGGGTTAGGAGGGCGGCGGTGGTACTTCTGCAGCCGAACTATAGTTCTAGCACCTTTAATTTTTGTAAAATGAAACAGAGTACTGAGAGAACTGTTGTCAAACTGCTTGTTGCACCCTTACTGACTGTCCATCTTCCACAAAATGACAAGGTTTAATGGCCACCTTTTGTCAATAACAATATAAAATAGCGTTGCCCAACTATCAATAGAGGCTATCGACAGGCTGTCAAATACTTTCGTGATCTCAAACATAATTCACTATGTCGATAGTATTGTGACATTTTGAAACTTAAAGGTGGTTGTTGTTTTTAAAAGTGGGAGATGTATAGTTTGACCGGACCTCATAATCCGCCGTCAAGTATTACTTGTGTTTCGGTTGGAGGCGACCATTTTAGTCCTCAGAAATAACAACGTATCTACGTTCGAGCTCAAATAGGATTTTAATCGTGTTTGTAGTTGCACGTAGATGTTTATGTGCTTTGACTACTTAACATCGGGTGGTTTGAGTGATCTTTTGCTTCTCACATCAAAACCTGTCTATACGAACTATAATATCAATCGAAAAACGAGAGCACTACTATTTATGAAGCTTAGCTACGCAGTACAGTCTCTGTATAGGGGGAGTCCCTAGTACTCCTCGCATACTCCCCGTGCACCCCCCGTGTGCTCCTCGTGCACTCCTCGCGTACTCACCATGCATCCCCCGTGTACTCCCCGTGTACTCCCACTGTACTCCTCGTTTACTCTCCGCGAACTCCCCGTGTACTCCCCGTGTATTCCCCGTATACTCCCCGCGCACTCCCCGCGCACTCCCCGCGCACTCCCCGCGCACTCCCCGAGTACTTCCCGTGTACTGATCGTATACATCACGTGGACTGGCCGGGTACTTTTATACACCCATATATTCTCATTGTAATCGCCGTGTACTCCTAGTGTACTCCCCGTGGGATAAGCCAAAATCATAACTATTAGTTTATCACTGCTTATTTAAACAAATGAATTACGTGAAAACACTTCCTACAAACATTGAATGAATAATAACGGTAATTACATATTTTGTTAAGATTTACTCAGAGACATATAACCCAATTTCCTTCTATCACGACACATGGCCGTGGAAGTAATTATTCGTTATGACAACATGCGCCAAACCTCCTTTGTCATTTTATACGTGGAAATAATAATATGTGTCTCAACGTAACGCACGGTAATAAAGACATGACATATTATGTATATTACGAAATATATTTTATTATAATAAATATTTTGTAGATTTTTATATGAGAAGTGTATTAAAAGAGCTTGTTTGGCCACCTAATGTTAATTAGTAGCCTATGGTCATTTTCATACAACCTCAAAGAAGACTGAACTCTTGTCTGAGTTCCGACGTGGTTGCACTGTTACTCCTGAAGAGATAGTTACTTCGCTTCCAAATGTAATAAAACTTTCAATCTATCCTTCCTACCCTAGCTCGGTAAATCGGCCGTTTTACTACCAATCTATAATTATCCGAAACCGTGTACTCCCCGTGTACTCCCCGTGCAATCCCCGCGTACTTCCCGTGCAGCCCCCGTGTACTCCCTGTGTTCTTCCCGTGTACTGCTCGTATACATCACGTGGACTGGCCGGGTACTGGAACACTGGGAGTGTGCGGGGAGTATACGGGGAGTACACGGGGATTGCACGGGGAGTGCACGGGGCGTGCACGGGGCATCATGAGTACACTACTCATGATTAACGCTATTTCGCGATGAGATTAGTTTAAATTTGTATCTAAAGTCAATTCTAAAATTGCCAAACCCAAGGTATAAAATATATAGATATAAAATGTATAGAATGTATAGACCAATCTATTCTAAAACCTATTCTACTAAAACCTATCAGTAACGGTAGTTGTAACGACAGAAACTTGTTTCAATACAATAGTTTGATTAATCCGCCACAATCGTAGTGTAAGCACGTTTTCACGTAAATACATGTATTTATAATACCTTCATTTCGTGCTATTACAGCTTGGAGTGCTTATAACACTTGCAATAAGCTGATGAGCTTAAGCTGTAAGAGTTGTTTTTATCACGTTTTTATTATGATGCTCTGGGTCTTGACGTGTAGTTTCTTGACAGATGATAGAACTATAGCATGTTTTACTATTTTAAGCTGATAGCATTGTGGAATTTATACATAGCATTAAATAACGGGTACTCACGATTAACGATTTTTAATTGCAAATATTTCGTAACACAGCGAAACTCACCGCGGCGTCTTTTCGCACTCATGGATACAGCTTAATAATAACAGATGGTATTTGTCAAGAACGTGATCTAGAGAAATATTCTTTAGTATGAAGCAATGTATTTGTGATTTCTTTGTTCAATCTGTCACGTCTTGTACTGTACTATACAGTGACAAACATAATGACAGGTGAATTTTACTTTTATCTTTTGGCTTTATATATAAAAGTAGCTCTTGTCTGCGGTTTTTTTGCACAGGAGCGGGTATAGCAAAATAGTCAAATAAATAATGCAGAAATTTTATGTAAATAAAAAAATAAGTTATGTTCTGTTTTATCCCTTAGGGGTTAATTTTTCAAAATCCTATTTCTTAGTGCTTTGCAAAATTCCAAGATTCTAGGTTCAATCGCTGAACCTAGAACATCTACGAACCTAGAACCTAGGTTCTCTGAGCTTGTTCCTACTCTTCTGAAATAAAAAAATATGCTAGCTCTTCTGAAAACGCGTGACGCATTGTACATCAATACGGCCTACCACGCAAAGAGTTCCGGGTTTGAGTCTAAACAAGATAGACAAGTAAATAAAATAAATTTAGATTTATATTCTCGCTTCGGGTCTTTGTGTAATGGTCTTTTTATATGTTATAACACGATTTCATTGCATCTAAACTTCCACGCGTGATAATTGAATACTGTTCTCTATACGTTACATTGTAAAGTAAACCGCTTTCCCTCTGGTTACATTTAATATAAGCCTTTGTTGACCACATAACTTACAAAGATACTGCACATAAATACACATATTACAGCGAATAGGATAGGAACTTCGAAGTAATATTAAATTACATATGTATGTAATTTTAGCAATTTTTGTTAAATTACATAACATCCACGTTTGATAGACTCTGCCGGTGACAAGAGAGCTGGTTCATATCTCGCGTAGAGAATTGCGATTGCTGTCCAACGCGGGAACGCAGCCAGTGTTCTTGGAACCGCGCCACATGGGCATGGACTCTCTTTAGATTGCTTAGGTTAGGTTTTTATTGTAATTAGTTTTAAGATTTTCATCGTTGTAAATATGAAAATAAATATTTATAATTAGTTTTGTAATGTTAAATAAGTAATGTATACTTAATGTCAAATAAAGTAAATATTTTTTTGAATTAGGACACCAACTCAAAAACATTAATTTTTTTATTAAACATTAGGTTTTTATATTTGGTTACTTGATATAGCTTAAATGAGTGTAAAGAAAATAATTTTGGAAAATGCACGCCTAAGGGAGTAAAAAAGTGGTTGAAAGATGAAATTTCCTAATGTTACTTTTCGTTAAAGCAACAGGCAAAGGATCTTAAAATTAAAAGTAATTCATAACTTCTTTTTAAAATTGTTTACATTACTTTAGTTATAACCGTATATTACAAACAGTTATTTAGCAATCTATACACCATTACACTTTTTTCTGTTACTCTTTTATCCTTACCTAAAGGTTGCCTGAAGAGATTATAACTTAAGCAATAAGGCTGCCTTTTGTATGCCACGATGTTTATTATGTTTATAATAGCATGATTTTTATTTGAAACGGTGCACAAACAAAGAGACTTGTGTGTGTGTGTTTGTGCGCGTGTGTAATTGCTTACAAACTTGGAAGCCTTTACTTCAAAATGTAGTGGGAAGAATCTCAAATCTGCTTCAAGTTCCTATATAAAATTACCAGGATAAGATGAACAATTTATAATAAAATCCTGTTTGCAGGAACCCGTGCATACAAAGTTTTATTGCCATTAAACTTGTAAACTTTGTGATACCATATCATAGGGTTGGCGCTTTTAAAGTACTCACATAGTAGATAAATAAAAACAATTTTTATGTGTACAAGCTAATTTACAAAAGTGACATCCATGTCAGTTCTAGATTGTGGCAATGTGGCTGTATTTTTTTTGTGTGAGAAGAGTAACAAACGAGCATGTAAATCATCTGATGCTAAGGAGTCGCACCCCATGGCTATCCACGTATAACCACAAACAAGACTGAAATCCTATCTGAGCTCGACCGTAAATACGTTGCTGCTCCTAAGGACTAAAATGGTAGCCTCGCTTCAAAATGTAGCCAGCAACCATATCTCTCCAACCGAGACACAAGTAATGCTTTACGGCAGATTATGAGGGCGGCGGTGGTACCTCCCAGGTTAAACCGTAGTTCTTCTGTTACGGCGTCTGACTGTTACAGCGGATTGTTTTATTAGTTGTTTTGAATTGTAATGGAAACCATTACTAAGTATTATTTTAATTTAAATTTTTTTTAGCATTATATATTAGTATAACGAAGAGATAAAAAAGGAAAAGGAGAAGAGCTCTCTTTACAGCTGTTTTGAAAATACCTATGTAACAGTATTCTGATAACACTTAAGGAGGAAATAGGTTCCACATCTTGCATGTACATGGAAGAAATTAATACGCAAACCTAACGGTAGAAAATAAGGAGTAGGTGGCAGTAGGCAAATCTATTGCTTAAATTTCGAAATAGTGCCATCTATCAACGGCATAGATAACTAATGCAAATACAATTGGTGCGAAAATAGTTACGATACCTAAACATAGATGTCTCTATTTCCAGTACCATTTTTTCTTTCTTCTTTCTCTTGTAATGAAGAAATGTGACGCATCCATTGACAACGTTTTCTGAACTGATCTTACTCTTAATTCATGCGTACTTATCGATAATCGAATCACCGCCCTGGAATTTCACCTTAAAACTTAAGATGAATTTATCAATATTGAAATTCTACTTTGGGACATGTCATTTACAACCCTAGTATGCGCTGTGAAAAATGATCCTACTGTGCTGTGTTACATTGTAAATTTAGAGTGAGTGTCCTCAGGCGGTAAACATTAATACCAAACGTGCATTGTTACTAAAACCATTACGCGAAATGCAGATGCAAATTTGCAATTTAGAAAATATTTGTATTGCATAAGCAATGAATGTCATTAAAATATTTGAATCTACCATATTCAAAGTATGCGGATCCCTAGGACTTCAAACATCCTCTCTTGACAACGTCCAACATCAAATAACTGAAAAAACAAAAAAGAAAAAATATTTCGTGTCTCCCACAACATATAATCCTTGATGTACCTAAACATTACTTTCACATTTTATTCACATTGCATGATATTTCAACATTTTAGGGCCCTGTCAAATATGAAATTTTCGAAAAAAATTCATTCATCAACAAAGTTTCAGAATGAAATGTTTGTGACTCCATCTGCCTTTAAGTAACCACTAGTAGACATAGGCCTTAAATGGCGCCACTTAGACCTGTTCGGTTAACCGCTGTTTGTGTTTATTTTGGACTTTTAAGATATCCTTATGACAATTAATCCCTAACAATGTAAACTTCTTAATTCGTTGAAATTAATGTGAAATCTTTATAAAGGTATCCTGACATCTACAAATATGACGTCACTGAAAACAACATATGTGTTTTTATGACGACTCTCTACACCACCGCTCTCTACTATTATTTACTTGTTGACTCTACATTTTTAATGTATTTAAAACCATACGTTATTTGGAACCGGTTGCAAGATGGGGGTCACGACTAGGCTATACTACTCTACTCTGATTAGCTGAATTCACGATCCATTCAACTAGTTGGAAATATCGGCAATTAGAAAAGATAATCGTGAGTACCAATCACATAGTAATATTAATAAATTCCGCAATGATATTTGGAGTACTTGTTAAAAGCTACAATTCGTAAATTCCACGATGGTATTAGTTTAATCCTAAATTTTATATACCTTACGCCTTACCCCTTCTTGCCCCCCATAATTTGAAGTCACATACGAATAAGCGGAAACTTATCCGAGCTTAAGCAATGAGATCTTCATCTGAATTGCTGATACACGGAACGGGTTTTACGGTTTGTGGCATCGAGTTAAAGAACCGTTTTGTGGCGATGTAAATCCACAAACTTGCTGAAGTTTTATGTTCGAGATCTCCGATGTATTTAACGATCGCCCTGTTATATTATGGCAAGTTCCGTTAAGTTCAAATGACGGTTACATTTGGGTTCATGTCAGGATTTGAACTATATCTGTTTGTTTCTAAATTTATAAATCACGAACAAGCAGCGAATTGTCATGACCTCATTTTGGGTAATAACTTTTAAAGATGGAAGAACTGTAGTTCGAACGGAGAGGTACGGCCATCTTAGTCCTCAGGAGTAACAACGCATTTACGTTCGAACTCAGATAAGATTTCGGTGTTTGTGCGTACAACAAATGTTACGTATACGTGGATGTCTATGGGCTGCGAATACTTAACATCACGTGGTTTGCATGCTGGCTTGCTAATCTTCTCACATAAAAAAACGTGCCAAAACGTAAATTCACGAAAACGAACAAACGTCTTTTCAACAGGCTTAACAGTCAGAAGTCCGTTTCGATTTGAATAATAGTAGAATGATAAAGCAAGGGTCATTTTCCGGAATACATCTCCTTCGTCACGTAAGGGCGTTCCTAACTGATGAGCAGTTCCTACGTGAGGGATTGACTTAATACCTACTTTACGGTTTCACAGCAAAGTAACTAAAATAACCCTTTTATTTTCTTGTACCCTTGTCGTCTAAGGGGATCGGTGTTGAGGGCTGGAGCTGAAGCGGAGGATGTAGACGAAGCCAACTACGGATTTAGGAGGTGATTACGTGTTTATTCTGCTTGGCTTTAAGAAATTTGGTCCGTTAGTCCCAATTAATCAACGCTGTTGATGACACCATTCGGATGCTGTGGCTCCCACACCATCCGCTGAAAATTGGTTCCATCCGCATCAACTCTACTCGTGCGGTCCTCCTCAGTTCGGTTTGCATATTTATTTCTACCATTACATGCAAGATGTCGAA
This sequence comes from Phocides pigmalion okeechobee, assembly GCA_018251015.1. Lineage (NCBI taxonomy): Eukaryota > Metazoa > Arthropoda > Insecta > Lepidoptera > Hesperiidae > Phocides > Phocides pigmalion. The sequence goes on along the minus strand of DWON01009842.1, from coordinate 2,187 downwards.
CGAGCTTCCTCCGAAGTATTTCCTGAACTTGTACAAAGTAACGGGTACTCACGATTAGCGATTTTTATTACCAATATTTCGTTCCAGTTGCATGACTCGTGATCACGCTTAAACCTAGCGTAAGTCGTATCGTACGCCATGCAACTTGTTTGAAAAATTAGCAGTTCAAAACGTTAATCGTGAGAATCCGTTGTATAATAAAATGTCTAAATTCTGCGATGATAACTGAACGCTCTTCAAGAAAGGTGCTAAGAGAGCTCTGCTTCAAAGACAGCAATACTGGTGATTCCTCTGGCGTTACAAATGTCCATTAGGTGATCTGTCTGCCGTTACATTAGACTAATTTGTAGAAGAAAACGAAATACCAGTTTGTTTTCTTATTAATAGGAATATTTAGAAGTCTACAATTTCCAGAATAGAGAACAACTTTAGTCTCAGGACACCTACTCACTGAATACATAAGATACATTAGTGGATTGTAATTGATCCAATTCCGTGTTGGTAATAAAGTAAGTTTGTTATTCTGTACGCAATACGTGTTTAATAAATGAATACTTGCGTAAGCGAGAATTCTAGCGAGAATAAAGCTGGCTATTCACTGTTCACTATAATATCTTAGGATACGTTTTATTTTTAAATCTTGAGATTGCCATTCACAAAAATTGTGACACATCATAATGAACTGTCAATATCAAATGTGTATATAATTAAAAAATAAATAAATAAAAATAAATATAGGTTGATAGATCTACAGTTTCATCTGCATGGTAATACAGTCCCCCTCATAATCCGCCGTGAAAGAAACTATGGTGTTTGGGTTGGAAAGGTGTGGTTGCGGTTTAGAAACGAGGCGACCATTTTTGTACTCAGGAGCAAAACATGTATGATTACTTAACATCGTAATATTAGGATTTTGCAGGTACTAATGGACCACTATCACGTGTGTATGTCAACCATAGGCGGATAATCATATACAGATACCAAAAAGTTTTTCGAATTTCGAGTTACTATTATTACTGAATGAACCCAGCAAATTGTGTAGTTAATAGGTTTCGCAATATTTTATATCTATATATATATAAGAAAAGTAGCACAGCATGCAAACCACCTGATGTTAAGTAGTCGCAGCCCATAGACATCAGGTACGTCACGTACGACCACAAACACGACCGAAATCCTGCGGGGCTATTGCCTAATTTTGACAGTTCGAATGACGAACTGAGATTTGTTGCTGAGCTCGAACGTAAATACATTGCCATCCCTGAGGACTAAGATGGTCGATTCGCTTCAAAGTGTAGCCGACAATTGCGCCTCTCCAACCGAAATACAGGTAATGCTTTACGGCAGATTATGAGGACGGCGGTGGTACCTCCCCGGTCGAACTAATTCTCCCAATATGTTGAATATTAATAAACATTATTTGTTTTTTCTTTACGCGACCCAGTAAAGCGCCATATCACTTTAAATCATGTGAACTCATGATATAATCAGGAATTATGTTCCGACACTGTTTACCTGTCCGGTCTCAAGTGAATAGGGTGCTTAATAACGTTGACCCTTCTCAAAGGTTCGACAGAAAAGGCAACACTAATCTAAGATGATGTATAAACACGAAATATTTTACAGTTACTGACAAGGAAACTGTGATTATGTGATTTTAATTGAATTCATTGCATATTTAATTCAATTTATGATAGGTTTAAGGGGGTTGGTTCATATCTCGCACAGATAGTTGCAATTGCTATCCTTTTTATGTGAAAAAAGCAGCAAATGAGCATGCAAACCACCTGATGTTAAGAAGTCCTGTTAGACTACTGACTGATTACCGTATCTTGTTCACTTCTGTATCGGGCAAACGGTTCCTTAATTGGAGGTTTGGGCTAGCCTCCTCAGACGATTGAATCGCTCTAACATGCACAAGAGTTGGCTACAGTTAATCTGTTTACGTAACTGACTGACTAAACGTGGCTTAACTTTACTTAACTTTGGTTAACTCGGCTTGCGTAGTTGTGACTATATCAATGTAACGTAGAAACGATATATATCTCTTTATATAAGTACCTACTAAGGATATAGCGGTATATAAAGGTGGGAGAGCTATAGTTCGACCGGGGAGGTACCACCGCCGCCCTTGTAGTCCGCCGTAAAGCATTACTTATATTTCGGTTGGGGAGGCGCGGTTGCCGG
>DWON01009841.1:0-11143 GCA_018251015.1 Phocides pigmalion okeechobee | reverse complement strand
AAACACAATACATGAAGAACATGTTGCTTTACGGCGGGTTATGAGGGTGGCGGTGGTGCCACCCCGGGCGAGCTCTATCGGCTCTACCACCTTTCAAGTGGTTATACCTACTTATTAATTCACTTAGATTGTGAGGTGGACACTTTAGTTTCCGGGAAGCTACGCATCTATGATCGATTTCAGATGCGATTCCTGTTCTATATACATACAGTTGCTTACAAATATCCACGAGCAGCTTTCAGGAATTACCCTCAAGTGGACTGCAGCCTCGTTTGCTACGCACATTTCATTGTAATAAAGTAATATCGTGACTTCATTTGTGTCGACTAAAATATGTAATGCTACCTATAATGTCTATAAAATATTTTTATGTATAACTGTTGTTTATAAATAACAGTCTTCTATGCTAATAATGCTGGGTTAAAAACATTTATGTGTGTGTTTTTTCCTTATTTTTTTTTGTATTTATTTATTTATTAAGGGTCGCCAACGGAAAGTACACATCATTAAAATTATACAACAAGGGAAAAGCAGGCATCAGGTGCCTTTCCAATTATAGGCAACCACAACTATAATGAACTAACTATGTAATGAAAATAGTAAGTACATTCAAATTATGATTAAATGGTCGCTGCTACCCTTAGCATAAAAATGTCTAGCGATACTATTAAAATATTGATAGTCACATGTAAAAGATGCAAACTGAAAGTTAAGGGTAAACCACGTATATAAGTATAGCTGAAAATCTTTTTGTATAAAGTGGTATATGATTTTTTATTACATTATATGTTAAAGCAACTTTTATGTGCCCGTGCTATAATGTACGTGTGGCGTTCCAACTTAATCCTCAGGGACATTGTCGCACCTGAGTCCGGCTTAAATACATAAATCGAGTTTCTTTATATGAATAGTTTGTAACTTTATACTCGCTTACATTCTGTAGTTGCATTATTTTTAATGTTAAACGTAGAACACTTCAAGTAATATTATTTATTAATAATCGCATAAATTCGAAAACACACCTCAGATTTCAACCTCGGACCCAACGGGCAAGGTCGCAATCTGATCACTTATCTCTCGTTCCTTACAAAGTAGTTTAACACTTTCCCTGCGATTTACAACACTGACGTGTAATGCGCGGCGCAACGCGCTTGGGGTGTACAAACCTGTGTTGTACGGACAAATCTGTATGGATTACGGGCGAACAGAAGTGCTGTGTTTACGTCGGCACTGCAAGACTAGGTGCGGATATTACGTCTGTGTATTCGTAGATGATACACAGATGCTACAAAATACAATATTTCAGTAAAATCTCTGTGTATCTTCGGTCTAGCCAAATGAGCTCCAGTCGCCTCTCGCAACACTAACCCGATCTAATATTTGAGCGCGGCAGTCAAAGTGTTAAAGCATACCAAGACGCAATTGACCACCATGGGGACCCGTGGACCTTAGTTTTACTAATTGCAGGAGACCCGCGTCCAATCGTGACACAGATATGGGTCCAGTAGACGAGGATACATTACGTAGAGAATACAAATAGAACAGAACTACTATCATTGTTGCGATTTCATAAAATGTTTACAGTAACATTTACAACTTATTTATGTATTCTGCGTCTGTTTGCAGAGTGGTTAATGACGTATGATGTTTGTATGAAAACATAAAAAGGATTGGCACGTGTCGCTACATATTAATACGTGCATACTACGCACTATAGTTTGCTTTAGGGTGTCTGGCCTCAGCCTAAAGAGTGTCTGGTAATCATTATTTTAGCGATTACATCGCTTGGGAAGAAAATTTATGTTCTGTTTTTATTTATTTTTGTAGGTCACAAAATTGTATTGAATATGTTGTGATACAGACTGACGGTTAATATGAAATATATTTAAAGCCAAAAAACCCTATACTCAAAAATTTTCTAAAAGTATACTAGAAGATGTATTCTATTCCAATGAGCACCAACGTGATATCTCTGCTCAAGTGTCCTCCCAATTCCATTTGACGCTACCGTATCAGGGTGAGGTTATATTATTGAAACATCATAGAATTCATAGGTAACTAATGTTGAATCGATCAGACTACTAAAAGTTGCTGACTACGTTTCGACAACTACAATAGAACCGACCATCTACAAAAACCTGAAAGGATTTTTAAAATAACTACCTACACTGGATCAAGCCAGCTTTCAAAGAAAAAAAACGTTACATCAAGTCCCATGTCACGTACGGACACAAAGTTAAACTTATAACATCTTCTTTTCAGGGCAAAAGGACTAAACATGGGAAGACATTTGGTTTAGTCGTTAGTGACTCGGATTGCTAAGCAACAAGTTGTAAGTTCCATTTCCACCTAAGACAAATATTTGTGTAATGACCACGACTATTTCTTCTGTGTCTGAGCGTAAAATTATCTTATCTGTTTACTTAGAAATTTGTATGTATGTTTACAGGTTGTCTAGTACAAGTTCCACCTAATTTAGCTATGTTTAGTGACCGTGACCTTTAATAGTCTATTTAAGTGTGTATTTAGAAATATATATAAATATCTATTAAGCATCTACTTACCACATCACAGGTTCTGACAAGTTTCGGATCAGATAGCTATACGAGCTATACGAGTTGGCCCAGAATATTTATTTAAGAACAAATAAAGATAACGAACGTGTAATCTATATGTGCAGGTGCAGTACGTACAAATAAATCCAAGATTACTTTGTAACTTATGTCACAATAACAATATCAACATTGGTAATAGAGAATTCCAACACGGAACACTTCGTCTAACTATACTTATCAGGCCCCTTAAATCAGAACAGAACACTGCATCTATAAAACAGAGAGACATTGACGTAAACACTAACATTATAAATCGTAGATCGTTAACAATCAATAATACTTACAGCATCGTGCACTTTCGAATATTGGATAGATAGACTGCTAGTGGTAAGAAGCTCGCAATTAACTATAACCAAACTTTTGTATAAAATGTCTGCTCAGTTTGGCCACTATACAAACTTTAATTACTTTATAAACAGAATTATCCATATATGAATCTTCGCGCATAACACACATTGGTCCGACAACGAAGCATTTTATTTCTCAAAAGTGTATCTTCGCATATAACAGACATTGATCCGACAACGAAGCATTTTATTTCTCAAAATTGTATCTTCGCATATAACAGACATTGGTCTGACAATGACGTATTTTATTTTTCAAAAGTGTACCTTCGCACATAACAGACATTGGTCCGACAACGTCGCATTTTATTTCTCAAAAGTGTATCTTCGCACATAACAGACATTGGTCCGACAACGTCGCATTTTATTTCTCAAAAGTGTACCTTCGCACATAGCAAACATTGGTCCGACAGCAACGCAATGTCAAGATGTTTTCAATTGCAACTGAAGTACCTAATGAGCCTTGGCAATCCGAGTGCTTCACGAATCGATGATTGATTCAAACGAACATCTTGAATGAGTAGTCGTTTGAATGCGAAACAAGTGCCCTCTTCACATCCGATAGAGTTGCAAATCTTACTATTTCAAGCTCATTAACGAGACAGACTATCTATTATGCATCATTCATAGTCTTATCTTTGAATCGAAAAGGAAATGAGCATATGTTTGTTAACCAACTAAATTAATTTCATAAGATTAAATTAACTTTTTATCAAATTAAAGTCGTAAGTGAGTTTGTAATTCACCTGATGGCTAATTGACCCTTGCCACCCAAGAACCTCTGTAATGAACTCGACATAGAGAAGCCTCATCTAAAGTCAATTATAAATGCGTTGCTATTGTGAATACTATTGTCGCCTCATGTGTACAAACACAAGCCTCAAATTATACATTTCCAGCAAAACAAGAAATAAATTACGCTGGGGATGGGTGTGACGACGGTATCTCCTACTTGCAAATTCTACCTCAATTTTGAATAAGGTATCCTCTGACGACCGTAATGCAATAACTCAAGTTAGGTCTTGGCAGACGACGACTTTTACCGCTCCACGAATAAGGAACACATCGCCGGTGACAGTAGAAGTCTTAAAAAAATCAGGACGAAAAAAGGATCCTTCGAGACTTATAGGCCCTTGAACAGCCTCACGAAGGACCATGGCACGAATAGCAAAATCACTTCAGTTGTAAATATGTTGTGTTAAAAAGATAAACATACCATAGTAAAACAAGAACCGATCAGGGGCACCGCTGTGCTTGTACGTACATAAAAGTATTATACCCACCGTATAGTGCTAACAATTTGATAGGGCAATAAACCGGAAAAAAGGAAACGATATGATTGAAGCATCTGCGTCCCTAAATTGGGTCGAAACTATTTATCACGTTGAGGAAATGTGATTGAAACAAAATATATATATACCACCTAACTAAACAGCATGTTTCTTTTGAACAATGTAATCGATATTTGCGCCATTTATGTTTGCCTGGCGTCAGCGAGGGCGTAGCAGAAGGGTCGTAACTGTTGTAAGATAGTTTAATTTTTTCAAGACGTTCCAACTAATTAGCTACGAATCGTGCTTTACATGAAATTGATTACATGATAAGCTGATGATGTGACCACTTAACATCTTCTTCAGTTTCTTTGCTCAGAGTGTGTGATTTTTAAACGGAAGGGAGTTCTTTACAAGCACAGAAGGAATCCACTGAAGGGTTGTTAATGGATGGAAATTCAGAATAAACTGGAATCCCTCCCACAATAATATATATTAACCGTATTATCAATAAAATCACGTCTTATCTGAAACCGGTCGCAGATGTCCACATATGGCAGAAAATTTAGCATCAAAAAAGCTGTACATTCATATGTTACTAGGATTTCATAAAACATGGCGCGTTTATTATCATCTATGCAATGTCATACGATACGTGCATTCAACCATAATATCATAAAACATTCTAAGGATATTTTCATTGGCAAACACTTAAGATTTCTTAGCTTTCGAATGTTATGAAACTTTATATAGCTAAACAGCAAATGTACTCACCCAAGTATAACGAGTTCGCCATATTTGACAAGCGGCTTTGGTTTCTGTTCGGAACCACTCTCACCCGCCTCTTCCAGTATCGGTGAGTCCGCACTGTCCGCAGCACTGTTGGAGAAAAACATCTTTTATTAATTTATTTATATAAACGTCATCTTTTTTACAGGAGATCGTATAAACAATGAACGACAGATAATAGTTAGATTGAGACACTTTTTTATTAGGCTAGGAGCATTCAAGCATACGGGCCCTCTAACTTTAAATAGTCGCTGCAGTTTAACACTTTCCCTGCAGTTACAACACTGCTGCGTATTATTGATGCAATGCGCTTGCGGCTGTACACACCTGCCGTGTACGTACAAATCCGTATGGATTATGAGCAAACACAAGTGATTTATTTATGTCGGCGCTACAAGACTGCGAGCGGAAACAACGTTTGTGTATTCGTGGATGCTACAGGGATGCAAAAAAAAAATGTGAATTGTCTGCGCATCTTCAGTCTAGAGAATGCAGCTTAGTGCCGCCTCATGCAACGCATCTGCGTACACTATCATGACTAAGACAATCGCCGTGCTTGCAATCAAATCGACTACAATACCTTTCCAACCGAAATAATAATTCGTAGTCTGCATTTCTTTACGTCACTACATTTTCTTTCTGTTACTGTTTGTTATCCTCTACCCACAGGTTCCCTGGAAGACCGCAACCTAAGCAATAAGGGCGCCTTTTGTATATGACGTTTTTCGATATATGTTTTTATAATAGATTTTATTTTTGTCTATTTTCAACAGCTTGTAACCAAATATCGATCTCATTTTCTTAAAAGGAAATCTTGTTAGTACAGTTATAAAGAGATTACCTTTAGACATGTTTTAATACATTTGGGTTTTACAATACTTCATTATACATATATTATTTTATTTTCTAAATAAGCCCTTATCTGCCACCTTTTTCATCAAGCTTTACAAGCGCTGGTAAAAACAAGAACAGCACAAAAATACATTGTTTCGTACGTGGGTGGTAACCACGACCGCATCCTACAACTTCCGTTAAATCAAATCTAAATCTTTTGATGCCTCGGGTCAAGTTACGCGTATCCACACAACAGAAGCTACATAGGATATTCCTGATATTAAAGTACTTTCAAATTGAAATAATTCTCAATTTGTGTTAGTTTTATTTCCAGGAAAAAATGTCTGACATTAAATCCTATAAGATATTATATGAAAAATCCACTAATTTTTATTTTCTTACTATTTATTAACATAAAATTTTATTATGATGTCATTACAATAAATATTTATTGGAGACTATACAAGGAAAATATAAAAAACTATTATTATTAAAAAAGAAAGAACCCATAACAATAGTTATAATTATTTTTCCTGTTTTGTCTGTACGGTATATGAATAAAAAAGTTATATCAATTTGAAACTTATAGGTATCAGTAAATGAGTATTTTTTTGCTCTTTAAAAATCTAGACAAATCCCAAAACTTAAGCCAAGAAGAAAATTGCAAATATTGTCCAAATAATTGCAATCGACTATCAAAAGGCTATATCTTAGTGTAAAATAAGAAATAAATAAATTGTCTATTGCTTTTTACCAGCGATTTTACAATTCCAAAACTTTATGGTGTTTACAAAAAAAAACTCACAAAAAAATATAAATATACTCAATAAAATAAGTCTAGATTTTCTGGCTACCCTACGCGTTGTTGCATAGACACCAACATTAGAAACAAGAACTGGCCCGACGCATCTATGGGTCAAGATTAGTGACGTAAATTATGACCATACGCCAGAACCGGTCCAGAGCGATGCACTATTACCGACATGGACTGCGCTAGTAACAGAGTTGTATCAACAAATCATATACTAGTATGTGTTTGTTATTATAATACCTTTTTTATGTTTGAAGAGTAGCAAACGAGTATGGAAACCATCTGATGTAAAGTAGTCGCAGTCCATACACATTCACGTACAACCACAAACACGACTGAAATCTTATCTGACCTCCAACGTAGATACGTTGCTACTCCTGAGAACTGAGAAGGTCGCCTCGCTTCAAAATGTAGCCGGCAACCGCACCTCTCTAACCGAAACACAAATTATGCTTTACGGCGGATTATAAGAACGGCGGTAGTAGCTCCTCGTCCGAACTATAATTCTCCCACCTTTAAATGTATTGCATCGAAAAAGAACGATTGACTTCATGTACTTATATGTATTCATTACTTTAGTATCATTATACTTTGGTCATCGTTACTAAGCATTCACATGAAGTATCGCGTCCAGACAAATACATACATGTTATAACTTCATTGGTTAAGTAGCAATGAAGTTAATTGTAACATTACATTTACAATATGTGTCTACATTTTGTAAATAATATCAATTTTCTAACACATACAATCTAATCATTAAATTTTACTGCATTTAAACATACGATATAAGTAGAAAATATGGGACATTTTGATCCAACTTTCACAGGATAATATATGGATAAATTTCCAGTTTTAGGACTAATTTCTGTGTACAGATTCGGTATTATGAATTTTGTGATACACCCGTTATTCTGTAAAAACATACGGTTCGATTTAGCTCTTGTCACATCCCCATCCGAAGGTACACACGAACGCCTTGAGTTTCAACTCGAGCCTTACGCTCGGGCCGCCGCCAGGCCGTGACACGTGCCAAGTATTACCAAATACAATATTTTCAATGTCAAGGAATTCTGTACAAGGCGCCTTCGTTCGCATGAATTTTAAGAGAACAGACAAAATAAATCCGTGCAATATCCCACTTATAGCGTAAGCTTATCAAGTTGATCTCGCTTTCACCTGATGCGGTAATAAAGGTGTTAAAGGTGGGAAAACTATAGTAGAGGACCGGGGAGGTACCACCGCCGCCCACATAATTCGCCGTAAAGCATTACTTGTGTTTCGGTTGGAGATGTGCGGTTGCCGGCTACACTTTGAAGCTAGGCAACCATAATAGTCCTCAAGAGTAGCGACGTATCTACGTTCGAGCTCAGATAGTATTTCGGTAGTGTTTGTGGTTGTACGTGGATGTCTATGGGCTGCGACTACTTAACATCAAGTGGTTTGCATGCTAGTTTGCTACTCTACTCTAATAAAAAAAAATCAAGACATTCAACTTTCAAACATACAGGGACCATATCGCCAGGATGTTATTCGCCAGTACAGCCAGCATCAGAGTGACGGCCCGAATTAACAATTCGCAAACCAAAATATCATATTGAATATCTTTCTAACAACATCCACGTGATTACAAAATATAAAATACGTATTAATTAACCCTAACAGATGTATATAAACAGGAAAGACCTTCATAGTCAATACCTTTGTGTATTTACCTGGTATGATGAGAACTGTTGTTATTACGTTGTGAAAAATCTCAAAGCACATCATTTATTATACGCATAATAACAACATATAATATATAAAAAAGATATAAATATAAAAAGGTAAACCTCGATACGTCATTTGCATGCCGCAAGGTACTAAAATTAGTCCGAAGCGCACGTGTCACCTTTTACTTCATGTGATTTGAAATATACATACATCAACGTTTTTTTCTTTATCTTTCCGAGGTAATTGCCCAATTTACAAGGAACTATGGAATGAACTTTCTCGCGAGGTTTTCCCAGTGCGATTTGACATGAGATTCTTCAAAAGAACTCTCCAACAAGACCGAATCATTGGTTTTTTTTAACACCAGATGACGGTAACTATCAGATAGTTACTATCTAGCGTACCGATTACCCTATTGCTAATCTAAATCTATTAAAATAGTACCATGGGGGTTTTCATGTAATGACTAAGAATAACAAAAGTTATCAGGTTCTTATGATTCCTTCACTGATAGTGAAATATTAAAAATCGATATTTTTCCATTAATATCAGTTAAAAGTTTTATTTGTTATTTGTTGTCCTTACTATCACAAAAAGAATCGCAATTTTCCACCTAATCGTTCAAAAGTTGAAGTAGATAAACAGAATTGAATTTTGACGATTTCAAAACCAAATATTTCGCAATCTTAAATAAAAAACAATGACTTGCGTATCTTAGTGCTCTGAAATATCTCAATTTGTTAGCAATTCCACTACAATTCATCGTTGTAATCAGCAGAATACAATCACTTACAAAATTTCGTCCATTTAGTACTACGTCACAGAGTAATAGGAGCGTGACATGTCGAAAGTCGAAATTATAAGAATTCCTTATTTAGCAGTTTGGCTAAGGAAACCTGTATATTAGTTCTCATGAAACAAGCCCCATACGGTCGAGGTACCTACTTCAAGTGCTTTATCGATCGACACAGCACGATAAGCTATCGGTCCCACCATAACTGCACTCAACTAAACTAGAACTGGGTCACTTAAGCTCTAAATACATACAAAGACTGTTTATCCACTCGTCACTAAGGTTCAAGTGGAAACCGTGATAGCCTAGTGATACGATTTCACACGGGTTCAATAATGGAAACCTTGTCAAGAATCTTTAATTTTTTTAGAGTGATATACAGGTCCAGGATTAAAATGTATTTTTGAATGTAAATGCATCTCTAATATTTTCAAATTATAGACTTAATTACAGATGAATAAATAATCATTTACGATGACAAAAAACTCACGAGAAATCTACATGCCTGAGAGTTCCTACTAATGTGTGTAGTCAGTTTACACTTGGACAACGTTGTGATTTAATCTCTCTTAACACCTTCCCTGTGGCTACAACACTACTGTGTAATGCGCGGCGAAACACGCTTGCAGCTCCTACACACACCTGTGTTGTACCGACAAATTTGTATGGATTACGAGCGAACAAAAGTGATATTTTTACGTCGGCGCTACAATACTGGTGGCGGACATTACGTCTGTGTATTCGTAGATAGGACACAAATGCACAAAAATACAATATTTCAGTAATTTATCGACGTATCTTCAGTCTAATCAAACAACCTCCAGTTTAGGGCGTCCTCCCGCAATACTGACCCGATCATAACATAACTATACATATATCCGCGCCGCAGTCAAAGTGTTAACATGAGTGGTGACATGCGCCCAGAAATGGGACAACAGCGGTTGTCGATATTGATGATGATGATAAATAAATCCTTTTGTAGCCTCCGCTAGCACAATTTACATGTACCTACTCTAAAACATTTCCTTTAATTGTATAAACAAGGAAAACCTGAACGAAAAAGACTTTTATTACAATGCTAATGTTTAAATAATGCTACGAAAATATTTCGATTAATGTTAATTATTTAATTTAACGATTATATTTCGTAACGTTTACAACAACTTTTGAACAAAGACCACTTATCTCCAACTCTAGCCAGTTTTATTATATACTGCTAAGCACGGCGCCTTTAGTAACTATTCTCATAATTATTTATACGAAAATCATCCCCTCTACTGTATCAATTAATTAATCTATTCTTACTATAGAGGGCATTGCTTGTGTTTTATTGTTTTTGCACCAAAATACACTAGACAGACTACGTATACACATGAGCTACCATTAGACAGACTGCCAGCCTGTTTGTTGCTTAAATTTCATAAAATTATCAAATCAGTTTACCCGTTTCCTTTCAATTTTAAAAATAATTTTAATTCTTTCTTTAATTTTTCTTAACGGTTCTCCAAAGGTTTGAAGCGTGTTCTAAAACTCATTTACTTACAGTCCAGACTTAATTAAGGACATTAAATCCCATTAAGTGTTCAGTATAATAAAATGTATATTCATTTATTTTTCTGTATCGCTAATAAAACTGACTTAATCTGTCTCAAAAACCGTAAAGAATATCCGTACTTTCGACCTCAACATACATAACTGAACATAAACCTAAAATAATTATATGTAAACCAAACCGCGTTTTTTTTACATATTTCGAAAGACTTTACAGCAGATGTCTTAAGTTATATTTCGCAGGCCAAGCCGCAGTTTGTGGCTTGTTTATAAGACACTAACGAGTACTTAGTTTAATAAAGGGTCAGTATAGCTGTACGCCATGTGTATGTGTGTGTTGGAAATTGCCATAATTTTCTTTTGATTAATGTCCCGAGGTTCTTATAAGTTGCATTGCTTGGAACTATCGTAATTACAATAAT
>DWON01009840.1:0-11143 GCA_018251015.1 Phocides pigmalion okeechobee | reverse complement strand
GAACAGAAGTTCTATTTAAGGATGGACGCGGATGCGTTCCTACTCTTGAGGACTAAGATGCTCGCCTCCAATAGTCTGTATCCGGCAACCACGCCTCCCCAACCGAAACACAATACTTGAAGAACATGTTGCTTTACGGCGTGTTATGAGCCTTTAACCGTTAACCATCACTTTCTCATTTAGCTATAAGAGAAAATGGAATAACATCGTAACCATGCGATAATAACGTGATGTCTCAGGTCATAGAAAATAAGTGAACATGACGATAACCTTGTGGATGTTGTTAATTTTATTATCATTTAATATTTTTTCATTGTATAATTTTAATTTATTCACATTGGTATCTTAATTGTTGTGCTATAAACAAAATTGTTTTGCTATTACGGCATGTTTAACTGCCAGCACATGTTTTCTTAAGTACCTATTATATAATAACGTAGACAACGCTCAAGAAAATAATATATAAATTGATTATATATGTATAATATATTATTAATAACAATTCTTCCGAGTTTTTTTTATTTTTTATTGAATAACAACGTCTTTCAAAACGATTATAATATATCCTACGTCATTTAAATTGTTTTCAATACTTAAACTCGGATTTATAAAAATAAATTTGATCATGCTAATCATGCGAGCCTAAGCGCACCATGTTAGTCCTAATTACCATTTCCTCGAACTTTTCTTTCGACATCAGCTTGCGAAATTGAGATTTAAACGCATCTTAAATCTTCTGCAGCTACCGTCTATAGTAGAAATTGAAGATACTCAAGATTATTATGTGAAGACTTCTTACACTATAACTTGGCCTAATGATTACCAATAAAAGCAGCTAATTCGTTGATTTTAGCGTGAATGTTTTTTCTATCTTTAGACAACCTATGCAGCGTTTATTTTTTACACATTACTATGTCATATAACGTAAAGAGCTATAAAAAATTGAAGCTTGTTCGACTTTGCATGATATAAAGTGTTGTATTTACGATAAGACCGTACATGTTTTTTCTCCAATCTTTTTTGATCACGAGTTTGTAACGTGACATTAAACTAGACCAGGGGCCAGTAACCTGCGGCTCGCGAAGCACTTGCGGCTCTTTCAATGTATGTATAGATATTGGCTCTCAAGTTACCAAAAATTATTTAACTGACAAAACCCTCAAATGTATCCATAGGTATAATTATATATTTTATACACTGCATATATATCACATTGTACTGCAGTATACTGTAAACTCCTCATAACAAAAGCTATCTGCCAATCAAAGTGTTGAAATTGGAACATACAGACAGATAAAATATTATTTAAACATATTTTAGTGGCTTTTTAAAATATGGGAAAATTTGCAAATGGCAACTTTTGACCCTTCCGTCTTAAAGGTTGCCGGCCCCTGAACTAGACATAATTTTCATTAGACACTTCCTGTTGCCTGGAATACTAATGTCAATGCCAAGAAAAATATTCAATAACAAAATAAAATTGCACAGACTGCAATTATGCCGTTGAATAAAATTGTTTACCTAGCTACTAGTAATGGTTGATATTACAACAATGTAATTTTTCTACGTAACATGTTATTCATTGAGTAATATTTTCATAAATACTGTTATTGATAGACTTTTAAAATATTATTCAATTATTGCAATAAATTTGCATAAACAAGGAATCCTATCCAACTATATTATAGACACGATATTTTATGAGGACGAATGAATGTTTGTTACCCTTTCACGAAAAAACTACTAAATGGATTTTAATAAAACGGTAAAATAATATACTTTATTTTGTGCTTTGCCCATAAATAACAATAAATATGAAGCGAGTCGAAAAATTTCAGACGTCTTTGATCAAGGGCTTGTTTCTGTTGAACAGTGTCAAACAAAATATTTTATTAAACGGGGGTGAAACCGTGAGGTACATCCAGGAATGACTATACGTCAGAATTTATAACGAAACGAATGGAATAACAATTATTTTAATTTATTATTTTTCTATAAAATAATTGGTATAGAAAAGTAAGAAATAAAACAAGTATTTTCTTAGATTTAATGCAATTGAGTGTCAATTTAGTCTGAAGACAATTTTGATCAAAATGCAAGGGACATTATCTAAACCTGATTTTATCAACTCTGTGACGGTTTATATAGTTACATAGCTATAAAGTTTTATCTATATTATATTCTATACATGTAATAAAACTGTAACTGATCGCTGTCTGTACGTGGCGAATATATTGAAAAAACCATAATAGAATGCTTTAATACACGCGATAGAACCCAAAATAATGTTTTTTCACTTTGTCTGTTTGTCTGCATGTTTGTGCACGCTAATCTGAGAAATGGCTTATCCGATTTTAATGTAGTTTTCTGCTCATTTATTATACGAAAAAATCGATTCAATCGGGAATGACATTATAATAATAAATTACACGATTAGAATCATGCGATTATAAAAATAGAAACGGACGATACCAACTATTTATTATTTACATTAAATCGACATATACAATGAATTTCTTAAAACTAATTACGTAAAATCAAAACTAAATCTATACAATCTACAGGAAGTCTGCATGCGGCATGTTGCCAAGAATGCTAGACGCATTCCCGGACTGAATAGCAATTGCGTTCTTGTGATATAAACCAGTCGTCTTATCATTTGTATGCATAGATTATAACGTAAAACTCATTTATTGAAAGCCATGTCGACCACGTGTGTTTTTTTTATATTATAGGATAGGATAGGATAGGATACTTTATAGCATAGTCTTTAAAAAGGTACGTTGATATAAAACTTAAATTAAAAAATGGACAAGCAGTCTGCGTTTGAGTTAGAAAACGTTTCCGCCAACCGGTATAATAGCACGTGTGCATTTACGGCATGCGTGCAGTTGCATAATGTACGAATGCGTCAGCCTGGCGCCCTATCGGCAGTGAACATACTGATATACCTATATCGGTATATCTGTATATCGGTATGTTATGAATGAATGGAGAAACAAGATAAAGGTAATTGTAGTGATATATTTACACTTAATATATTTAATTGTATACGGTCTTAAACTAATATCATCGCGGAATTTATGAATTTTATCATATAACGGGTACTCACGATTAACGCTTTTTAATTGCCGATATTTCACAGTGTAGCCGTGACAACTAGTTCGATATTTCGAATATCGGCAATTAAAAATATCGGAAATTGAAATATCGGCAATTAAAAAGCGTAAATCGTGAGTACCTGTGATGTAATACAAAACCTTTTTTAATTATGCTTCATGATCAAGCCATTACTCTCCAACAGGACAAGGGTCGTCTACCAAAATAATGACTATGATTTGTAAACTTCAAAAAACTCTGTCACAAAAACTAAATAAGACAGGAGTACTTTTTGACGCCTTACTATCATCATGTTTTAAAACAAGACAAAATGTTTAAGCTTAATGAATAAGACAATAGTGTCATTAATTGGAAAGTATTGATAAAAAAATTCAGGTAGTGTGTTAGGTATAAATATATTATTTAAATGGAAGTTTAAAGAAAATCACGTAATGTGAATATTATAGCGTTTTGTTCAATTTATAGTAATAAATAAATTATAATAATAAATAAGTTATTTACCGACTTGTTATGAACACCGCACTTTTCTCGTTTCCTTATTTCATTTAATATGAGGATAACTAAGTATTTAATTTGAAGTTGAAATAAAAAATATGTTTGATGATAGCTTAGCTATTGTACATCCTATTTCACAAACGATAATTAGAGTCACGGACACAATTGCGACATTTTACTTTATTTTTCATTTTGAAACGGTAGATCATAACCATTATAGGTTCTCATTAGGTTAATTTGATTATAAGGTTGAAGCGAAGAATGTTAAAATAGAATTTTAAGTTAATAGATGAGTATGGATAAATATAGCATGGATTTAGGATATCTCAGCAACTTATTTCATTAAATACTTAACCACTTACATAGATGATTGTAATAGAATATTATAACAAAAACAGTATTTTTAATATATAATATTAAAAATACTGTTTTTGTATTTATCATCTAACACAATGTATCTTTGCTCAAAAGCAAAATTTTTAAACCTATTTATGAGCCGATTGCAATGCACTATATACATTATTATGAAAGAGTAAGAAACGGGCATGCAGGCCACCTGATGTTAAGTGATCACTGCAGCCCATGGACAACCATGTCCAATCTCAAATAGAACAGAAATTCTATTTTAGGATGGACGCGGATGCGTTCCTACTCTTGAGGACTAAGATGGTCGCCTTTAATAATGTGTAATTATAATAAAAGCCTAACATAAACAATCTAAATGCAGTCCGTGCCCATACGGCACAGTGCCAAGAATACCAGCCGCATTCCCGCATTTAATAGCGATTGAATTGTAATTTCACAATAGTGAAAAATTGTGTATCTATATTATGTTCCAATAAATATCATTTAGGAATGTTCTTCTATATATTTATTGTAGAACCGATAAATAGTACACGTAAAAATATACAGTTTTGTTCTGTAGAAGTGAATATAAAAACCGCTTATGATATAATATTTCCTCTTAATCTGTCGATTGGTAATATTTTCCTGCGACATTGTTGATTGCGTTTCATTTATACGTATATTCATACATTATTTTTTATTAATTCAAAGTAAACATCGTTATACATTCATATTTAATATAATAAAAATGCTTGGTTAGTATAATTTTGTACTTGAAATAATGTTTAAGCAAACTAAATAGATTTTTAATTCAGTGTTTCTCAACTTACTTGAGCTTTTCAGCGCACCCTCTACGCGCCGTAGCAAATCGTAGCACAATAAGTCCAAAATCACAGGCACTCAAAGTTTGGGCCTCCTCACCGGCTCAACACGGCTTCACTACTGGATATCCAAATCCAAATTGTGGACATTTCTACATCATAATTCAGTTAAATCACATACAGGGGGGAGCGACAATGGGAGAGCATCGATGTGAGCGAGTCACACCAGCGACACGCATCGCTAATTTTCCATAGAGTACCCATTGACGCCGGTGACCGAACCGAAATCATCGTCCACCACACATCGTAGCTACGAACACACACGATCGCCATTATAATAATTACCATAGAACAAACAATTAGATTTTTTATCAAGGAAAACCTACTCGTATTTCAGGATCTTGTTACATAGCCAAGACTATTTTCAGTAAACTTTCAGTAAGAATATTAGTTTATACTGTATACGTACTGCTCAATTAATCTATTTGAAGTAGTAGTTTGAATGTCAATCTACATTGAGATTTGACATAGCCGCGCAGCTAATTTAGATACTGAATGATCGTAAAACTTAAGCAACATAGGGGGCGGTTGAAAGTTAGACAGGAAAATTGGCGAAAATTCACGCGCATCTTCGTGTTTATGTTATGAGCATGTTAAATAAATAATCGATCCCGGTTGTTATCACGAGATGACTGTCGTGTAATCTGACAGCTTAAGAGTATAGAAAAATGTGTCAGTCAGCCATTCGAAACCCTAAAGTTCGAATTTCAAAATACCAACGGTAAGTACAGCACCAACCTTCGTACCGTACCTTTAATGTTATTATTGTATGATTTCTTCCAACCTGTATTCGGATAGGTATCTAGCTAAAATACCTTACTTCTCAATCAACATGATTCGATTGAAAAGTAAAAAAGTAAGAATTGAAAAATAAAAAGATTCAAAAGTCGAAAAGTAATTACAAAAACCATAATAACTTAATAACATAAATAATATGGAATATTATAAACTACTGCAAAAATCTATACAACACATAACCATCAAAAAAATATTGTGAAATTTAATAAATAATTGGTAAATACAATAAAATCAAGTATAGCGCAGTATCCAGTGACCCCAAACCGCGCTTTTCCGGAAGTGGCGCACAAAGCGGCGACGAACTCTGCTTGCGTTGTTTCAAAATGGCGGGAACCCACCGCCGCCATGTTGAAGCACGAATTCACAGATCTACATAGTTAAATAAAGGCGTACAAATTTGCAAAATTATATTATTTTTCTGAATATCTATTAAATGCTGTTTATGTGTTATATGCATACTATTGTTATTTTTTCATGTCATGTTCATATTCCCACTTAAAAGTAAAAAAATATACAAATAAGTATAACTACATTGTAACGGTGCGTTCACCATAGATACCAAAACCTCTCTACATGCGCTATTTAGCAGCCGAGAAGGTTTTTGTGGTCTGTCTGATCTATGGATTTACGAACACTTTTAGTACAATATGTGTGCCACAGCACTGCATAACATGCCCTAATAAAAGCTTGCATAACTTGCCCTAACAAATTCCTATAACAAGAACTTTTACAAGGTGTTAGAACTACAGGTCAACCGTGGAGTATCACCGCCGCCCTCATAATCCGCCGTAAAATAATTCTTTTGTTTCGATTGAAGAGGTAGCGTTACCGGATACACTTACAAACGAGGCAACCATCTCAGTTCATAGGAGCCGCAAACCGTCTATCCACGACATCAGGCAGAAATTTCGTCTTGTTTAAGGTTGAACGTGTATGTTCATGGGCTTAAAGCATTAAAAAAAGCGCCGTAAAGCATTGCTTGCTTGTGTTTCGGTTGGAGAGGTGCGGTTGCCGGCTACACTTTGAAGCGAGGCGAACATTTTAGTCCTCAGGAGTAGCAACGTATCTACGTTCGAGCTCAGATAGGATTTCGGTCGTATTCGTGGTAGTACGTGGATGTCTGTGGGTTGCGACTACTTAACATCAGTTAGTTTGCATTCTCCTTTGCTACTATTCGCACATAAAAAATAAACCATCGACTAGATTATCGTATTAAAATGTTGGGGAACAAAGTTAAAGTGTGAAACGGTCCTAACAAAGACAATAAATTACAAGCCCTAATGAATTAATTATGATCATATTGTTTTATCCCATGGCCTTGGGCGGGGTTACATCGTATGACCATCGCTCATCACAGATACAAAGTGACGATTACAGGTCGTCATGTCGGTTCAGAGATTTCGCTCAATGAATTAACCATTAAAATAATACAGCATAATTATTATAATGGGAAATGGACCTTCCTGCGTCGCTATCATTTGTAAAAAGGTTATCTACACACTGTGAACCTTTGATAAAAGAGTATTGAAAAGCATACACTTTTCATACAGATAACAGTTAGATCCATATACGCTTACAATTAAATGTATTGACTTACTTATATATGCAAGAAATAGAAAACAAACTAACAACAATGGTGAGCGAATAACTTTTATAATAATCCGCACATGAAAACTTTTAAAACTCCACGCATAACAGTCAATAATCATGGCGCCAACAAAATCTAACGTCTTCTGTTTTTTCATTTTTTTTTTCTCATTATATCTTCAAACTTCATAATCAAAAAGTATATTTCCTCGGTGTTGCCAACATATATAATGAAAGTAGGTTTTTCTTAATTTTAATTTTAAAAGCAAAATTGGGAAAACAGATATTTGCCTAGCCACCGACCAAATGATGCGTTCAAATTAAACAAACTTGCCACGATAACTTATCTCTATTGATAAAGGTTTTGCAACTAGTAACAACTAATATTATGTAATAATGTGCCTACTTAAGATTATTATTAGGTTTAATTACGCAATTTCAAGTATGCTTGCCACATATCGTATTTTCAAAGTCAAGAATTTAAAGCATTTTTCGGTATTATTAGTTTTGAATTAATGACATAAATATTTTAGACATTTTGTTATTGCATTTTTAATTTTTCAATATATTAATAAATATTACTTATATTTATAAATTACTTTATATGTTAGAAGAATGATAAAAAAAGTATGCAGGCCACCGTTATAATTCATCGACTCGCATACAACCTGAAATAGAACAGAAGATCTATTAAGAATAGCACGTGGTCATAGATGCGTTGCTACTATACTGTATAGAGAAGTTTTGGGATGCAGATTTCCCCACAAGCAAGCAATGATTAGCATCAAATCAGAATTTTAACCAATTAGCTATAACTGCGATATCAATTGGGAATACCAGACTAATCACAAATTTTAATTATTTAGTTATCATAAGTCGATTATTTAGTAAACAGATATTAGTCGTTTGTACGTATATCAATGAATATCTATGGACTAAAAATGCAGGCCAAGCCATACTCAAATATAGGTACGACAGTTTTTAAAGCTTCTAAAATTCTATTATTGTCATCAATTTAGATATTTTCTTGTTTTTAACTATCTACAACCGTGAGAAACTAATGAATCGAATGTTAGTATTGATAAAAAATATCTTTGTAAAGTAAAATAATCTTAAACATTATTTTTTTTATTTATTACAACAGTGCATTAGCTATATTAAATTAACCTAAATATTGCTTTGAACAACTTAAAACTAATTATAACAAAAGCATAACCTAAACAAGCTATAGGAATTCTGTAGACATGCTGCATGGTGCCAAGAACGTAGGCTACATTCTCGAGTTGATTAACGATGGAAATTATCTCAATATTATGCCATCGTCATGTCATCATCGACATCCAAATTTACCACTCAGTGCCCCTACGATAAAGGTTTCAAACCCGACCACAACAAATACGTAGTCACTGCAAGGTAAAACATATTTGCGCCTCTTGGCTTCTTCCGTAGCCTCCGCCGCGATTCCGACCCTCAGCAGAACGGCGTTGATGAAACCGAGGGCTGATTATTAAAACTTCAGTGCATTATTTGCAGATATTTAATAAAAAATAATTTGAAATTCATATAAACTTACATAAATAGAACAAGGTCAATATGTGCGTACTGATAATGTACAATAATATCAATTGTTTTTTTAACGTATATACTTATCGGAATATAGACTTGTGATGTTTAAGCACGTAAACAGGGTTATCTAAGTACTTATTATACACAATCGAGCAAACACAAACGTCAGACAGAGATATGCCCAGTTTTCTGAGCTTAGTCCGCTACTCAGCAGCATCTTTACTATTTAATTATTGGACGTGACTCAGAAAAAAATATTGATTAAGAAAAGATTGACGAACTCATGATAAACTTCACAAACATTCGAGAACATTAAGGTGATCTAAGGGCGTATCGAGTATGAAGTAAAATAAATTACAGTTGGAAAAAAAGACTAAAAAACTCGGTTAAATAGTAAACCAAACCAAAAATTACAACTTTTTTTATATATAGAGTGTTTGGTCGGCAACGATAGGTCCATTAATCCATTATATTTAAATAATTTGGCATTATTTTAAAACAAGAATCATATGAATGGAAATATTATTACTATAACGAAAAAAAACGTGAATAATATCGGTTTGCGTTATATATTACCTTCGCTTTGTAACATATTCTTATCATTGAAAAGGAATATCAGAATAAATTCCATCACATACAATACTTATTTTACAATTACACGCACGGAAGACTGTTTATATTTGATATATTATACTCACGGTTTAAATTATTTATATTTCAGTATAAAAATATGTTTCATATTTCTACTTAATCTTAATTAAAGTATTGTATTGTGTGACGATACCTTCCCTTCATGTGTACATTATATCTCTAATAGGCACACCTCTCCATTATACCTTTAGTTACTTTAACATGTAAATATTTATAGAAAAACTGTATAGATTAGTAATTTGCGAAGGCTTGGCAAAGACAAGGCAAAATTGGAACATTCAGGAAATAAATTCAAGTTAAGTGAGGTAATTGATTGACGAATTTCAACTTTTACCTACATTTGGACCTTTTTCATGATTATTACCTTCGTTGCTTGGCTTTGAAATTAAACAAGTTTATAAAACTTCCAAAAAGTGTTCATTATCTACTTTGATTCCCAAGCGGGTATGCTTTTCGCAAAGTAACTCATAAAATGTAAATTACGATAGATTCGGGTTAAAAAAATGGTTGAGCAAAAAAGATAATAAGAAACAAACAGATTAGTAACCGAAAGTTTATATATTGGTAATAAAATAATAACAAAACAAGACGATGATTTTAAATATACAGAATTAGTTTTCTTTAATATTCTATTCTCATATGTTAATTAATAAGAAGTAGAATATTTGGAAAACTAATCACATTTAATGATTCACTTGTCTAACTAATCGTTGTGATTCATTTCGTTCTATTATAGAATGTATTACCGGTCTCAGTAACAATAAGTAACGACTGTCATTTAATTTATACGCATAACCACATATAATAAATAACAGGTAAAACCACAGATAATAACTTATAAAAATAGATTACTATTTTCAGTCTTTAATAAAATAATAGGTTCGATTATTATTCTAAATCATAATACGTGTATATATTCTCTTTATATGACTCTTAATCGTAACTTCACAAAAGACAGATATGTACAATAGTGTCAAAACTAATTTATTTATACATCTGTTTCCTATTTCAAAGTCTTTTAAATAGTTTAACTAAATAACAAATACGATTAAATACTATTTTAAATATCCAAACAAAATCCATTCTCTTGATATGATTGTTAATTCGCGACACAAAAACATTTGTATAAAGATATGAAAACTAATTTATTTGAAACTAAAACCCGTTTAGTATAGAGACAAGTGGTATAGCTATGCCTTGATCTTGACCTCGGAAATGTTTACACGGACCATGCGCGTGATTCGCGACTCCTGCTTGCATGCTATTGATATTTTATTCAATACGTGTGATACTGCGCGATAAGACAAAGTACCTATCTAAACTTAAGGTAACCACAGTAATAGATCTATAAATGTGTAGTTTGTAATCGATTTTAAAAGGAGTAGATAGTTCGAGACGGGTGGTACCATCACCGCCCGTTTAAGCCGACGTGAAGCAATATTTATGTCATGATTGGAGAGGTGTTGTCGCCGGCTACAATTACAAGGCACGCGACCATTTTAATCAAAAGTTGCAACGCATCTACGTACGATTTCAGATAAGATTTCTGTCCTGTATGAAATTGGATGTAAATGTCCATGGGCTATCACGACTACTAAACTCGAGGTATATCACAGAGCCTGTATCAAATCAAATCAAATATGCTTTATTGTACACCACAAAAGAATACACAACAGAAAATACAATAAAACCAATATAGT
>DWON01009839.1:0-11143 GCA_018251015.1 Phocides pigmalion okeechobee | reverse complement strand
GAACGCATCCGCGTCCATCCTTAAATAGAACTTCAGTTCTGTTTGAGATTGGACATGGTTGTCCATGGGATGCAGTGACCAATTAACACCAGGTGGCCTGCATGCCCGTTTCTTACTCTTACGCAATAAAAAAAAAAAATCTTTAATACTCTTAACAAATTTTGTTTTTCGGCTTTCAATTAACAACGACAGAGCTCAAATAACACTTAATAGATTCACTCAAATGAAAATTGAGACATTACCTTCGAAGTCGTCCGCGACGAAGTCCCAGCCGGGGCGCGCGCGCTCGTCGGACTCGGGGACGCTTTCCTCACGCTTGTCAGTCGCTCGCGCCTCCTTCGCCTCCCTGCGTTTCTTCCACGTCTTGCGCAGGTTGCCCAGAGTCTGCTTGCCTCCCTCGCCCTCTATCCCCGTCGGCCGTCCTAGTCCGTTGCTGTTCAAAACATACATTTATTGTTTTACTTATGAATTGTGTGAGGATATTGTAGACAGGAAAGTCAATATGTATGTCTTAAGGAGAATTTGTTTTATAATTGCATTGTTAACAGTTCAAGCATTATTTAAACTTGGATAAACAGTATAAACTCATCCAAAAAATAATCTAATTAAAAAAACATTCTTTTTACAAATGCTGTGATTATGTAACTTTGTAATTTTTTTGCAGCACATGATATACAGGTTGTCAACCTAAAAAGTCTATTCATACCATCTCCCTGACTTGACTAAATTTCTATAAAACATGAGATCAAGTAAACATAAAAAATGTTCACTTTTCTATTTGAGATTCACCTACAGATTTTTTTGCATTTGGTATAACTTCTCATGTACATAAAGAAATGTCTAGCTCACCTGTCCCCGTTCTCTTGCACCTGCAAACGAGATGCGCGCGCGCTGAGCGCCCGACACGTCTCTCGAATATTGTCCAGCAAACACACTAACAGCTCATGAGCGTCTTGTTGCCTATTACCTGTATGAAGAAACAAATTCTCTTTATATTTTGTAATACATTAAAATCTATAGGCTAGTGTGGCATCTCTGATGAGGTATAAATTTTCCCATATTGGTGCATTTTCGTTTTTCATCGATTTGAAAGAACAACAACTTTGTAAGTAACTTTAATTGTCATTATTTTACTTATCTAAGTAATTGTGTAATTATGCTTATGACTAATTATAATACGATGAAATGCAATACATCTCTGATTTTCATAGATGTCTGCATAAAATTATTCCTATGTTCTTGATAATCAAGTTTCATAAAAAAATCCATAGTAAAAAAATATATATAGTGTTCCAACTAAGATCTTTTCAGTTTAAGTTTGTGACTGAATTCTGGTCAAACTTAAATTCTATACAGAGTTGGTTATAGATGTTCCTAAGTGGTAGTGACTACTTAGCGTCAATTGAGGTGCATGTTCCTTTTCCATTATGTTTAATTGAATACCATCAAAAGTGGAGTTAACTTCACGAAGAGCAGCAAGAAAGGCGTCCGGCGGATAGGGCTCAGGGTTCGCGTCTGATGAGCTGCTGTTAATACACTTGCTCTCCGCCGCCCGAAGGTTGAAGTAAGTCTCGTGAAGTTTTTCTGTTGCTATCTGAAATCATAGATGTCACAAAATTATTTATTTAGACCTACCAACAACAAAGTATATAAGACAATTACAAAATAAGATATACTATAGTAAACATTTACCCTATGTACATGCCAATTATAAGTATGTACGGCATTCTCATAATAACAATGACGTGTGATCGCTTAGTTAAAGAAAAAAATGATTAAGCACTTGACACCATTTAAGTTCATCTGATCTAACTGCTTAAAACATTAAATTTATTAATATTAGGAAGAGAGTAACCGATATGTTCATGAAACTGTTTTTAGTGTAAAAATTGTTTTACACTATTTGTATAATTTAAGAAAAAAAATATGTGAATTGTGATGAACAGTTATATAGTTGGTTTTTACGTTATAAATATATTGTCAACAATTTTTACTTGATTTCATTATCAAATTTAGTTATTTGTCATGCGTTATCATGTATTTATGATAGAATATGTTAACATGAGTGTGACAGACACAGCCAGTTCCACGAAGATATAAATTGGAGATAAAAATTATCAGTCTCACCTGTCTATATATACAAGATAAGAAAAATATTTATGAGAATAAAAAATATTCTTTAAAAAGATAGTAGTATTGTTTTTCATCATAAATTTTGCTAAGATTAAGATTAAGATTTCTTGTCTAGAAAAGATTAAACACATTCTCTGCATAAAATTATTTTAAGCATTCTCTGAATTTATTTTGAGCAAATTAATATAAAAATTGCTGTGTGAGTTATTGTTCTCGTTCTAAACAGCTTGACCAATTTTGATAAACTCTGTTGTGTACTTATAGGGTCACTTAGATGGCCCCTCAATATAGTTGAACCCAGTGAATGGTACTTTAGAGAACCAGTTCTTTTTTCTCATTTCACCACCAAATTTTTATTTACTTTTATAAAGTTTCAGCTTAGATTTACTATTTCTTAACTTTTGAGATATTAGGTTCCTTTCAAAAATTGCATGGTGATAACTTACATGTAATTTTCTTTTAAAAATGGATCATCTTTTATAATCTGCACATTAGTAAATTAATAAAAAGTGAAAAAGAAATGGAAATTTCCCTTAACAAAAACAATTATTATTACTATAAGTATTATAATTTACCTGGATTTTACTCTTGCCAGCATTACTATCAGACTGACCAAGCGATAATAAATCCTTACTACTCCAAGACCTGGTTCCAGAGGTGGCGAGCCCAGCCGCACTCCGTCCCAAGGATGAACTCTTCAGCCTAATACTACCTAACTTTTGTTCTACACTTGCCAAATCTGACACTAGATGATGTAAATTATGAAGGAATCTTGGTGCATACCTGAAAATTTTGTTTTATATTATAAAAGTACTAAGATAATGTTTCAAATTAATAGATATCATATTTAAATCTCAATCTTATATTGCATTAAAAAATTGGCCTGGAATAGATTTAACAGACTGGAAATATCATGTTATTTCATATTCATTCATTAAACATGATCTAAATATTTAATACTTTAAGTGTAGGAAACACAACTGATATGTTTTACTTTCCGTAACATGCATATGGCTTGGAAACAGCTGTTGTTTCAATACAAATCTATATGGCTTCTGGGGGAATACAAATGCTGTGTTTACATAGGTATTACAAGACTAGGTGAACACAAAGGCTGTGTATTCGTAGATGCTACACAGATGCTGGCAAACAAAATAGTCAAAAGAAAATATCTTCAGTCGAATGTTGCTAAGCACTATGCTGATTATTTTTCTTTTTTATTATGAAAGAGTCAGAAATGGGCATGCAGGTCAACTGATGTTAAGTGGTCACTGCAGCCCATGGACAACCATGTCCAATCTTAAATAGAACAGAAGTTCTATTTAAGGATGGATGCAGATGCGTTCCTTCTCTTGAGGACTAAGATGGTCGCCTCCAATAATGTGTATCCGGCAACCACACCTCCCCTACTGAAACATAATACATGAAGAACATGTTGCTTTACGGCGGGTTATGAGGGTGGCGGTGGTGCCGCTTGGGGCGAGCTCTAACGGCTCTACCACATTTAAAAATGTGAATGTGAATATAAATGTGAATGGTGCAGTCAGTGTTAAATGGTCACAATTTCCTATTGCATTAGATGCAATGTCTTTCACAATTTCACTATATTATTTTTTAGTGCTTAAATCCTTGTATAACACTTTATAGTCTCTAAGTATGGTATATAAGACTATTCTTACCGTAAAGTATACAACACACTGTTCAAGTAACATGTATTTCCGAGATTGGAGAGAGTGGCGATGGGTGTCTTCCACTGTGCATTTCCAGCATATTGACTGCCATGGTTATCAGATTGGTGGTGGCCATTCAACATGGCAGGGCTGGCTGATGGCCCGTCGACCACAAGCAACTCAACTCCCTGGTGTGTTTCTGTTGATAGGAGGTTTATCCTAAATCACTATTTTGTAATAATTTAAAGACAAATACTTGAAAATACAGGACACATAGGTTTCTTCAGCACGTCTGAAGTTAACATAGACTATCAAGAAAGTTAGGCTCTCAACGTTCTTGATAATTCTTCATAACTCTCTATTCTTAATTGAAAACAATCTGCAGTCTATCCCAGCGTTCCTAATTTTTTTATTATAAACAGTATGCTTGCCCTATGTGCAAGAAAATCTATTTGGCTGCATGCCATTTCATCATGTACAAATGTAATAAAGTGGGATATACATTATGAATATCATTGAAAATACATATTTAAATATTTGAAATATATAAAATAAACTATGTTTATATGGAAGTTATTTTGGAGTTATTATTTTCCCAATGTTATTTATTGAAGATTTATTAAAAAGTGTGCAAATATATGGAATATGTAGCCAATGTTTTATCTCAATTATCTTTCCAATCTGGTATAGATAACTAGGGGATTTGAGATCATTGCTTTAGATCAACATTAAAGAGTAGATTCTCTTCACAATATGCATGAAAAAATCACATCCTAACACCATAGAACTAGTTAAGCACATTTTCTACACACCACTTCTTAGTAGGCTCCCTTTCTATCCTAGTCATGCTGTATGTAGACTAATAATCACTATAAGTACCTAAGGATGTTCAAAGGTTGTCAATAATACAAAAAATCACTCTGGTGGGATCACTTTTGCTTCTGAATAAAATTAACATAACAAGGCTTTTTGGGTTGTGTAATATCCACTCCATAAACACCACAAACACATACAATGTGAATGATGAAGACTTGCTGTTACTTGGGTAATAATGTGCATTAAAATTGAATGCGAAATACACTTCCTGTCAAATTACAGTGTGGAGGTTACAATATCCACTGATCACAATCACTGTTATAATACAAAAGTATGTATTATACGAGCTCGAAACATTAATTATAATTGTAAATTACTAATTTCTGCTAGCGGTACAGTGAAGTAAACGAACATACCTACGGTTTGCAATGGTACAGTAAGAGGCTTTAATTTCTTTGCGGCATTCAATGTATTCAGATAAGTATTTGATGGCGGTCTTTTATTAGCAGGCCTGTTTTCCTTGTTGCTGTTGAATTCCTTCGAATCTTTAGTTTCAGTATCCCTGTTTTCGTTGCTTAAAACTTTCGCATTATTTCTATTCAAGGACAGAGAAAATTTAGGTTTCCTAACTCCTTGTGTCGTTTCTGCTACAGAATTAAATGGCATCTTCAGTAAACCTGGAAGGAATCGTTTATTGTAAGTTGTTAAGTAAATATAAATAAAACTGAACCTCTTAACGTGAGTTCATCATCACGATCATCAGTGCCGCAGGATCGGTCAACGATGTCAAAAAATAAAAAGCGACTTCAAAAAGTCTACTTACGCAAAAGTTTATTTCATGTACATTGACTTACATTATATATTGTAAGACAATGTATATTCATAAATAAATAGAATTCGCTAAAGTAAACAGTAATGGAACAAAAATAACCGCAAACATCCCTTTTTGCTACAAACAGCCATATTGGATTTTTTTTATTGTGTAATGTTCATGGTTAATCAAGTTTACCTATGTTGCTGTATATGAAAAAGGAATAAAACTAAGATAATGACTGTTTTTCTTTGAATATTGAAATGATTTTAAAATACGTTAAAATTTCAATTCTTACTTCCGATTACATAATTAAACTAAACTAAGCGATTATATTTTTTAAAATTTACTACACGTTATTATGTTCTATATCGTCTTAGGGAAATTAATAAGATAGAATTTTTTTTATAACTTTCCCCATATCATTAACTATAAAAGGGAATTTTTGACTATAAGGTACAGTGAAAATAACTTTTATCTTGCAGTTTAAGACTTTTTGTTTCTGGCAATATTTATATTTAATCTGTATAATATTTTACTTTTTTCACTACGTGCAGGTATTTTTTGTTTAAGAAAATTTTATTGTACAGGCATTATAATCATAACCATTTTCTATTTAAGAAACGTAAAGCGAAAATAGCAAATATTCTAATTTGGCAGTTTTTACATATTTTCACCTCGAAATTTACATCTTATAACTGTTTTAATAACATGTGTAGTAAATACGTTAAGCGACGTATATAGTGCATTAACAAATATATGGTTAATATAATATTTATAGTCGAGATATACAAACTTCTTTTTCATCCATTTTGTTTCCCAATTTTGTTGTTTGCCGTGCGCAATATACATGGTGTCATGTAAAGAAAAAATGATACAAAAAAATCATTTATCTATGGTAAGAATTGGCGGGAAAACGAAGTGCTTGAAAATATTCTTTTACTTGGAGGTAAAAATGTTTGATTCAAGTGCTTTAACTATGTAGTGTGTATTATATTGGTGTAGCGGCAATGTTGCTAACAACATTGCCGCTACACTATTGCTTGTTGTTGAGTATAATAATTACGTATAATGAACTTATGATCTAAATCTAAAATAATGTTTTAGTAACAAAAAACTTAGCTGCACCCGCGATTTCGTCCACGTGAATGTTTAGACAAAATAAAGTAAAAAAAAAGTACATATTGTACATATCTTTAAACTTCCCTTGATTCTTCATTAATTGTAACTGTTACTTTTGTTTTGTAAATTGTTAACGTCAGGTGTCAATGTCAACGTAAACATTACATAGACGGTCTTTAACTATACTTGATAGCGCCGCATTAACTCTTGTGATCTGACTCCTACTAGAAAAATAATCGAAAATATGATGTATACAATACATACCTGCAGATTTTGTCACGGTTTAGTACGCCTACAAATGTTCCGTTTAATTTTAGGATGTTCGATTACTCGCAACCGACCGCAAGTCGGTTCTTTCTAATCCGAATTTTAATTATTTATATTAAATTATTTTTTATAGAAGTCTTTTTGAGCATCAATAAACTACCACTGACTTTAAGATGTTTCGTTTTGGAGAAGAGCCGGTGAACGAAACGTTTCAACATATTTGTTTTTTAAATTTGGAAATGTAATTTATAAGTAACTTGATTTAATTAAGCAACTTTTGCTAGAGCCATTTTAGACACATGTTTAAAATGGTTCCTATGATAGTATTCCTATAATTTTAACACTTAAATAATTATTGTTTTTATAATAAATCTTTTTACGTGCTTAAATGCATGTTATTGCAGTTTGAGAACATCTTTTGATCCTTTTTTACATTTAAACCCGTGTCAACAAATGAACAAACACCTTTGTAAGGCCCAAGGGCATACAAATACGCATGCTGCATTTTTCCCGATCCAGATATCGTTGGCTCTTCGTATTATTCGAACACTATGAAATATTTCAAGGTTTTTATTTTTATGAATGTGTTATTTGTTAATTTTCAACCCCCAATGCAAAAAGGTTTTTATAACTTAGTTGAAAACTACGTTTATATGTAGTTTTGCATGCGAAATATAAACTTAGATGCCGGTTATAAATTGTTCAACAATATGTTATTAAAATACGTTTTAAAAATATTTTTACTTAACTACAATTATTTTTGGTCATCTCAGTTTCAATATAATGTAGCGGAATAATAAAATTAATAATATAGTCTATAACGAAACCAGTGGTACAGGCACTTTGGGTACAAAAGCTAAATTAAATCAACAATTATAGCATGAAAGAAACATTTATAAACGATTCACTACTTATATAACAGTAACTAAGTAACTAAGTATACGGATATGAGTGTAGCACCGTCATTATAAAACGAATGGAGTGATTAGAATGTCGTTTTTGTTAAAAAAATGTTTTTTGAATTCCATTGATATCTTCCTTGAAAATCTATTCAGCAACTCGAAATTATTAGCAGTTTTCTAAGATGATGATAGTACTTCGGACTGATATACTATACTACTTACGAACACTTATTTACTATTGAGACTTAGTATACATTTAATAGATGTGTTTAGGCGCTTTGAATCGATCTGAGTAGCTGCTCAGATTTCTACTCAGCTCTGGTAGTACTTTGGTCAGCTGAATATACCTACTGATCTAGAACAGGGCTTGATCATAAAACAGAATGGCTGTTAAAGGAATTCAACTTAATTAAATATACCTACCTAGTACTTGGTACGTGGCATTTCAACAAATACTTCGGCGTTTTTTACATTCTTTTTTTACGTGAGATGAGTATTAAAGGAGGATGCAGTCCACCTGACATTAAATGTTAACATAGGAACGGTCGTTCCTGTTTGAGGTTTCCAACAGGTCTGGAATCCTATGTAAGCTCGCATGTAGATACGTTGCTGCTTTGCAGGACTAAATTAGTTGCCGCACTGCAAATGCTGTTGGCAATCGCATCTCCAAATAAAACAAGAGTTGTTTATAGGTAGATTATAAGACGAACGTTGGTACCGATCCTTGTTAAACTATAGTTCTACCATGTTTTTTTTATGTTTTAACTTTGAAATTTAATAAGTTCCAAAAACAATGTTTCTTAATGGAACTACTATCATTTTCAATCACAGGAATAAATGGAAAAGAACAAATAATTACAGTATGTAAAATATGTTTAGGTACAATGTATTCTACTTTACAATATACCTATGCAAAATCATCATCATTTTGTAAACAAAGAGTAGGTTAAATACCTTCACTAAAAGTTAGTAAAAATAAAAATGTGCAACCTTTGTTTAATCGCCGCATAATTTTCTAAGCACCTAATATAATCCAGGGGTCGGTCATAAAGAATTTCATATTTATGAAATTGTTCTCCGGCTGTCTGGAATACTTTAGCGTTCCCAAGTATTATGTCTAAGTTATCTCTTTAATTTAGATAAAGACTATTTTCTTTAAAATGTAGTATTTTGTTTGGGTTAATACTACTTTTTAAATAGCGGGAATCGTGTTAGCGTTTTTGCTTGATAAAAGTGTATTTACTATTAATTTATTTTTGTTAATGTCTATTTCTTAGTAAATAAAATTGTAAACAACATAATATTTTGAAATAGTTAAAAAATATAATTCAAAATTTAGATTTAGGTTTCATGGTGAATCAGATCATCGTTGACGTAAAAAAATTTGTAAAGTGTGTTATTTCTTTTATCGAGTAATAACTGTGTAAAAATGATGACCTATTTTAGTAACAAGACACCCTTTAGCTTTGCACTCTATTGTAACCCGATATTGAGGGGAAGAAAACTGGTTTCATTTTAAAAAGATACTGAGACTCCTTTATATCATTGCTAATGCCTCAAACTAAGCTCGCTGCTTTGTCCACAAAATAGAGACTCAGTAATCTGCTATGAACTGTATGGCGATACTTATTATAAAAAAAATGTTGAACAAATTGATACGAAAAAGTAACAACATTTGAGGTTGTCCCGAACAAGTACTTGCATGTAATAACCCTAATTAAGGTGAAGAAACACAAATTGGTGGCGTTCTAAGTGTTTGTCCATATAAGAAAATAGCAAAGAATGGGACTGCGTACGTATTATTTGGCATCGACGTGACGTGAATATTCGGCTGAATGAATATTCGACGCTTCGGCCGACAGCACGGTCGAATATCCGGTATTCAGCCAAATCGCTATTCGCGGCATCTTGAAATGAACCTCGGCAATCAATATTAGATATTTTATGCTCTAATTCACCTCAGAGATTTTATGAAAGACATTATTTTACAAATACTTATCAACGATATTGTGTTATGTAACTTTCAGTGTCGTTCGGAAATTAAACTTGCCATTCTCCTCTTGGCATCCGGTTACAGTAGAGTGTGAAGCGGAAAATACATTATTGCTAAATTGCGTCATCATTTTCCTGGAAAAAAATAGTTTTTTGCTCGAGTTATTTTTTTTTATATAATCAGCAATCTTATCTCGTGTGACTGTTTTTACAAAAGTGTAACGCTACATATTTAATCTATTTCAAATTTAATACACAGTGCTTTTACTCTCGTAAATGTATGAATTATTTATAGGTTATGTATTATTTATTGTTAACATATAAAAATGTTTTTATTCATATGCGCATTTTTTTCAATACTTGGTATTCCGCATTCTGTCGAATATTGCAAACTATTCGACGAATTGGAAATATAACAAAAGTGGCCGAATACCAAATAGTGCCAGAATAATCGTGGGATCTTTAGTTTATCTTCTAATTATACCGAAACTCAGTTTATATACCTATGGATATGTTTCTTAAAGAATCAAAATTAAACAAATCATAAAGGTAAATTTGCATGATACTGCTTCACATAAGTCGGAATATAATGGTTCGTGTTGTTTGGGAAAACATGTAATAAAACCACAGAATATTTATTAAAACTATTTACTGAAGGTTTATTTAGGTTACGATCTAGTAAACTTTACCTCACTGTCAAATTAAAATGAACTTATAAATATAGGTTTCTATATTTATATGTAAAAAGGATATGTAACTTACTGACACAAAGATCAACGTACTGCCAAAATCCGCTGAGCCTAGTATCTAGACTAGATTTTATTTTTTCAAAAAACCCAAATAATAGTAGGTACTAAATTTTTATGTGGATAAAGATAAAAAAGCTACAAATAGAGTTTTTTCACTAATTTCCGTTAATAAAAATCTACCCACGTCAGTAAATGACGGTATAATTTGTCAACAGGAAATCCATCGCAGGTACTTTAACGCAACCGTACACCGAGAGTCGGAGTTCATTTCCGGTACCTAAATATTGTCTGACATCATCGAGCAACGAGGACAATTTGCATTCGTAATAGGAACGTGTTCAAAGGGACTTTTAAAAATTTACGGAAAGACTGCGCAATATATTTTCGAGATCAAAAAGTTCTTGTAAATAATTTTTTGATGTGCAAGTTGGTTGAAATTGTTTAAGTCGTTTCTAAGCACGCAAGGTAAGTAAGTTAAAAACCATACTTCTATTGTGTAAATACTATTTTTAACGACACTGTATAAAATAAGATAGATGAGAAGACAACATGACTTATTAAGTTACTTGATACCAAGTCCAGTTCAAACCATTTATTAATAAAAAGGTTACAGAATCTATACTAATATATAAAGCTGAAGAGTTTGTTTGTTTGTTTGAACGCGCTAATCTCAGGAACTAC
>DWON01009838.1:0-11143 GCA_018251015.1 Phocides pigmalion okeechobee | reverse complement strand
GATATAGAAAAAATACACTAAGAAACGTGTAATATTGATATTGTATGAATTTCAAACCATTATTCAAAGGGATCCGATTGAGAAAAAACTTTTCAAATAATTAGTCTCACGCTTCATCGACGTTGATGGTGATAATAGGGCTAGTTTATATCTTACGCAGAGAATTGTGATCGTTATTATTATATTACGCAGCGCGGGAAAGCGGCCTGCATTCTTGGCATCGTGTCGTATGACTATGGACTACGTTAAGATTGTTTAGGTCGGGTGTTTATTATTATAATTCGTTTAACATTCAATATACGGTTGTGATTATAAAATAAAATTTTGATACTATGAATTTTCCAAAAAATATACCTGAAAATGTTCTGTTGTTTACAAAATTTATATATTTATTTCATATTACTCAAAAACTTTATTTTCTTACGTCTTTATCGTACTATAGAGACGACGTATTTATGTAAATAGAACTTTAAAATCTGTTAAATCCAAATTTAACACAAAATAAACGATACGCCACACCGCTATAAATATTTATTACTTACAATTTGAATCGCTTCGAAATTATAATCGAAAATTTTGAAATGAACAACGATTATGAAGAGCATTTTCGGACAATTTCAATGATTAATTGATGATTATTTAAATGATTCATTGATGATTACGCAAGCTGTTAATTGTAGCGGTTTGTTCAGTAATTCAGCAAATTCAATAAAAAACGTTCAAAATGCATAAATCATGTTAAAATGTATTCTTTATTCAATATGTATCCATTGAAAAGTTTTAATCGGACTCAAATCGAATTAATACGTTTTTATTACTCGCCCGTGACGTTATCCAAAAAGGCATCTATTTTAACATGAAGTATTTGTGACTTCGTCCCGATAAATCCACCTAGACTGACTGACACCACTAGAGTCCTGACTGACGATAAATAAAAAGTAATGTTTTCTGTATGAATGTACAATATTAAGCTATGTATTCATTAGAGTACTTATTAGTACACTTTTATTAAATTTTACATTAATGTAAAATAAAGTATCGTATTAAATTAAGTATTTCGTTAATTAAATTTAACATTTTAAAGAATTACAAATATATAATTATTTTGTAATTGTTCTGAGATGTTACTGTTCCTGTCAAAATATTTTGGTCACATAAAAATAATATCTTAGTATGATATCAAACAATGGCACTATATTCCATATAATCGTAAAGTATCTTACGAAGGTGAGACGCAAACTGTAGAATAAATTCAAACCCTTTCTAGTATCCGTCTGCTACAAGACATAAATAGTTACCATTTCTCCTATCTCTGTGCTGTCAGACACCCCTGTCAGTCTCAATGGTAACAAATAATTATTTTCCGAGTCACTGAACCAGCAAACACAATGCAACTAAACTTTTAAGTCCGTGATATGATGCTGGGTAATTCAAATCGTGTATGCGGATCCTGCGGGTTCAGGGTAAATAAAACAAAGGTACACACTAAGCTCAAAAACCAATTGTTTCCTTCAATACATGTACATGCATTAAATGTATAATAAAAAAGCATATGTGTTCCAGAGTACACAGGTAAAAAGTGAAAATTCTTTGTGACATATTTTTTTACTATTTACAACTTCACAGAAATTGGGTAGATGTGGCTTAAGATTTTTTTTCGTATTAAATTAAAGCTATTTTATTATTAAAGATATGCAATAATGTTTACTAGATTTACAGTCATATTTATTAATACTTGCTAATAATAATTTGATAACAATGGAAAATCGTGACGCGTAACAGAAAAATGTGACGCGTAAAAAATGTGATGCGTCACGAGTTCTTTCTTTCTCTCATACGTTGTTGTTGTCATTTATCTCTTCACGATTAATTTCTCTCATACGTCGATGAAGAAGTTTTCAATGTTCAAAGAACTCACTACGTCATATCTAAGTGACCAGCAACCACTTATTTTGGTTAAAACGGATCAATGTTTAGTGCTAAAAATTAGTGTGGCGGTGTTATCTCTTCAGTCGAGCCGTACAGGTTGTATTATCTTGGTATTATTTTTCAAAATTCAATTTACGGATTACAACAGACAATTAAACTTGAATTTTTAAATTTAAAATAAAAAAAAGATTCCATATTTTTTTCTTTACAACGAAGAAGTTATGTATAATTTGTAACATGATAATATAAGCTTTAAACATTACATCTTTTGTGTCGTGGTAATTCAGATTTAATGATATTATGATGAAATTAAATTGGTATACGGAAGAAAATAAAAAAAATAGTACAAAGGAATGTGATCCAACTTATTCTGTAAAGGTAGCAACGCATAGACAGGGATCTCTGGACTTTAATGTTATGTACAGTTATTTTTCACAACCGAAAGCCTTCGGTATGTTCATACGTATCTAAGTACTCAGTACATCACCACCCTAAATCCTTCAAAAATCAACACTGTGGAAATTTGAAATTTTCACAGCAAAATAATCTCACAAACTTTCCTTGTTAATGCGATGCTGAGAAATGTTAGTTTTATTTTTGACAGGTACTCGACGTGCTTCAGTGAGATACTTTATCATGTTATAGTATGTCAAATTTTCTTGTATTCATAAAAATCTACGTACAACCACAAACACAATTGAATTCCTATGTGAGCTCGAACGTAGATATGTTGCGACTCCTGAGGATTAAGATGGTCGCCTCGCTTCAAAGTGTAGCCGGCAACAGTATCTCCCCAACCGAAACACAAGTAATGCTTTACAGCGGATTATGAGAGCGGCGGAGATACCTCTCCGGCCGTACTATAGTTCTCCCACCTTTATTTTTCATTTTCTATGATATATAGTTTAATATCATATTTGACTTCTAGAACTGTAAGACTTGACAGATGGCCCCTCAGCTACATGAGTTTCTGCATTATAACAGCGGTTTAAACAAATCATTTTTATTCTTTACAGAACTCTTTTTAAACGTTAAAAACTACAACTTTTGAGGTGTTTCATTTTGGAAAAGAAGTGGCGAAATACTGTTCGCTATGCGTAATAAATAAAGTTCGTAATGCTATGTTCTATAACCCTACCTCTCATGTTAACTGTTTGTTAAACTGGATATTTCTATGTCTTGCTTTGATGTCCTTTAGAAACGTTTTCCGGTAAAAATCACGGATGGTCTAATTCTATTCTGGTCGATGTTGTAATGTGTCCGATTTGATTAGTCCAATAAACAATTGGTTCAAATATTTGTAAATTATCAAATGATACCACAATACAATACAATACAATACAATACAATACAATACAATACAATACAATACAATACAATACAATACAATACAATACAACATAATACAACATAATACAATACAATATACTTTATTGCTTACCATACAACAGAAAACAAACATTTACATATTTCACAACTTACTATAGAATAGGTGGACTTATCGATCATGTAACGATCTCTTCCAGCCAACCTATGTAAAAGGAGAAGCAATAGAAATGGATAGGAGTGAGGTATGCGGATATGAGGATGAGGGATAAATTCAACATTTAAATAGAATTGCACATAAAAACACATAGTAATGCAACACAACAGAATACGGATATAACAGATAGAACAAGAAAGTAAGTAAGAAATAGTTTCAAAAGATTTGATACAGCAGAAAAAGAATAACTAAATATTGGCATAACAATATTTTTGAACATAAAAGCCACAATTTGTTTTAAGCGATAAGCGATGGGTAGTTCTTAGTATAGAGTAGTAGTAGTATACACGTGTGAAGGTTGCAGAAACACCATACATTTTCAGCAAGGAAACAAATAATGTAGTGTTAGGATTACCAACCTAATCTAGTATTGTCAATACGATAAAACACATTTTTCATATATTTTAGCACGAGGCTCAAATAATAAAACTTATTGCCTATAAGTATGTATCAATACTACATACGAATACGATTTTAGTCGTTATCGATCATGAAATACGGGTCAAATTTGAACGAATTACACATTTGCCAAAAAAGAGCAAATATATGGCTTATAGGACTAGCACTAAAAGTGTGGATAATTCAATTTGATTTGGAAATGTGCGGAAAGAAAATATTGTGGGAGTATTTTCCCAAACCGTATTACGATTTTCATATGGAACCCTGCGTGACCTCCCTAAGATTATGTACGAACTTTATTGCTTGGTTCTCGTAAGTTTAACTTTATTTTCTCTCTGTTGTTATAGGTCTCTTTCTTTTTTATTTCCCTCTCTCTCTATAATTTTCGACTCCCCCATTACTGTCCTTAGAACCTCCTTCCTTCGACTAATATAGCCCAAAATTGCACCTCTCCTTTTTAGATCTTAAAAGTGGTAGAACTACTAGTGGTTATACTATAAAGGCTCTACTATTAGCCTTATTTTTACCTGTAACATTAGTATAAAATACTGTTTTATTCGTCTTTGAAGTTTGCATTTAGAGAGATGACCTTAAAAGAAAAGTGCCAATTTAGTTTCTATGTGTAAAACGTTGTGGCTGACTTCAGATAAGACTCCAGTTGTATTTGGAATCCACTTTTTATCAATTGGACCACATACTTCTTTACAACTTGCTTGAAAAAAATAAGGTAGGTTCTTCAAATCTTCATAAGGTTGTCCCTGTAGTTTGGGACTAGAACAGCGCTATGGTATCTTCAATATATAACAAGAGGCTAAGAGTTTAAAACGAGTCTTTTGAGATTAGGAGAGGAAGAGCGACTGGCTTTACAACTTAGCGATTCTAGAGAAGACATTATGAGTTGTTCAGCACCGATGTGGGCACAGAGCGATGCCCAAAGAGCCGAGGAAGCTAACTTGAGTTGTGCTAATTGGGGCATCGTGCTGGAAACGACTTTGTTCCGAAATCCTAGAGTTCTAATCAAGTACAGAAGGAAGTCAAAAAGGGGTATTTAGGAGATGCAACTATCCCGAAATGACCCGAAGTCACTCTCCTTGGAAGGTTTTTTTTCTTTGAGACGAAAAAAAGATACCTTTGAATCTTTTACATTTTCAGTGGTAAAGTGATTTTTTTCTGTCTACTGTTATCAATCCACCATACAATTTTTCAAGGATATCCTTAAGATTTCCACTTTGTAGAAAGAATATACGTGAACCCAAATGTCGGCATATAAACCGCCTAGAACTATCTAGAAATAAAAAATAATTTAAAACAGAAACAGTAGACCTTAATATGCAACAAAAGCTTAAGCTAAAACAGAAATAGTCAACCTTATTATAAAACCGAGAAAATATAAACTTAAGCCTCATAAAAGTTGAGAGTTTTTACCTATTTTAAATTAAAATGTCCTTACAGCAATAAAAACTAAACTTATAGGGTCCTTAAATACATATATACGTGAATTAGA
Organism: Phocides pigmalion okeechobee; assembly: GCA_018251015.1. Taxonomy (NCBI): domain Eukaryota; kingdom Metazoa; phylum Arthropoda; class Insecta; order Lepidoptera; family Hesperiidae; genus Phocides; species Phocides pigmalion. Next base: position 5,768 of record DWON01009838.1, on the reverse strand, counting down.
CATTGACAGATATGTCTGTTCTTCGCCACTTCTCTCGCCATTTGACTTGCTAATTTTTGTTCTAAGCTGATTTTTCAGGTACAAAGTACAGTAGATCTATGAAATATTGTTAGGTCTGTTTTAAAAAAGACGTTTTTTTTTTCATTACGATTCCTGTGCCTTGGACCCTCCAAGGCACAGGAATTGTATTAAGGGCTAGTTTGTCAGTGCTGGGGTCGTAGTAGTTGTCCAATGACCAGCTATCTTTTGGTCTCTGGATCGTTAGTGTTCAGCAAGAATAAGATTTAGTTTTAGATAGTAAAATTCTGTTCTCTCAAATCCTTTACATTTTTAGAAGTTATAATAATTTGTCTTAATTCTTGATTGGTGCAAACGTTTGTTTACAATAAACATGTTTTGCTTATTTTTTGTGTATTTTATGTTTTTTTTTTTTTTTTAATTCAATACTTAGTGACAACGTGACAATATTTGATGTTTTAAACCACTCATAGGATTTCCAATCAGACTAAATTGCAATAACGATAGAACAGCAGGGACCGACTGTTAACGAGCTCCTCCCAATATATAAAGTCTATAAAATTCAACCACCAGCCGTCACCCATCCAATATCCGACCGTGCACAACGTTGCTTTACTTTGTCTAACAAAAATCATGGAGTTATGCGCGTTTAGCCAGACAATGGTTAGTGTCGAGTGTCGTGTCAAATTGGTTTTAGCGGCAGATCCACACGCACACAATAAATTTTGGAGCGTGTCGCTGTTATTGAGATAAATCGATTTGCGGATATGAACTGATTCCAACTGTCTGGTAGTGTATTTGTTTTCATGGTCCTTTACACAAGTATTTTATGTCGTTTTCACGGCGATGGGGTGGAGGAGTAAATAATCGTGTTTATTTTATGTGGTATACTTAAGACCTTATAAAAGTACATTAGTTTTTTAGCTATATTTTATCACTAATTCAACTGCTGCTAAACATTATTTACAAATAAAAAATAAAAGTTCTGCTTATTATTATTAAATGACGATATATATATATATTATGTTAGGTATTTATTATATACTACAGCATGTATTTTTATTATATTATGTATTTATAATTATATTTTTAACGTTATATTAATATACATACATTAATTTTGCAAGTTAAAATATAAAACTATACATAAGTCATTTATGTCGATATACATATGTATAACTGAAAAATAATTATTCTTTTTTTTATCACTTGTATATTATTTACCTAAGTTGTTAAGTTTATTACAAATACATTATTTATTTATAGATAACAACATTAAAACACAAAAAATATTCCATTAGTTCCATATCTATACTTCTGTACACTTCATACTTCACGAGCCAACAATTATTTTATATCGTAAATCAAGAATTGCTTCGTGCTAAGAACAGTTAACCTTACGCGGATTATGTGGGCGGTGGAGGTACCTCCCCTGTCAATCTTTTGTTCTACAGTCTGTCAAATGATTTTGATTTTATTTTGTCGTAGAAAAATTGAAAAGTTCTCAAAAATACAACAATAACAGCCATATAATGGCTACGTGGCAAGGATCACGTGAAAAATGATTGGATATTGGTTTCATTATAGGGTTTTGAAACCCTTCTGACATTTTTACCCTTAGAAAGCTTTTATGTACGCACAAACGAATTCCCACAGACGCTTTTCCTCATATTCGAGGGGCGTAACGAAAGCTCGCAAAGGCTTTGTTGTGATGATAAGAACGTATCTTTTAATATCTGAAACGGTATGATTTTCAACTGTACGCATATTACACATACGTATGCAAATGATTACGCTAGCTTTTTGTCTAAATTGTCCAATTTGGGAACAGTAACACTCCATTAGAATCCATTTTCTTATCATGTATCAAATGTTTCATATGTATAACTCACTTGTCTTCTAAAGTAATTGTTCAATGTGAGTTTAAACTAACATTATCGCGATATTTATATTAAATTAGTAATTTCGAAATCAGCAATTAAATCGTTAATCTTGAGTACCCGTTACGTAGTAAAGTTTAATCGCCCACTATCATTAAAGAAAAATCACAGAGGCATAATCTTGCAAGTTTCAATAAGTATATTTCAAGGTGGTAGAACATTTCGACCAGGATGGAAGAATAGCTGCTCTCATCATAATCCGCCGTAAAGCATTATTATGTTTCGGTTGGAGAGCTCCGGTTGCCGACTACTCTTACAAGAGAGGCGGCCAAACGTTCTCATAGTGGCAATGCACCTGTGCATGACGACAAGTAGGACTTAATCCTGTTTGGTGCGCTTATTTAAGTGGTGATAAACCGATCTTTTTGTCTGTTAATAAATAAAATAAATAAAATCATTACTAAAACGGCTGTTTTGAATCGCCTTCAAACAATGGCGATGGTAAGATGGTCGCATCCAATAATGTGTAGCTACTTCTATAACATAAAAAGTACAATTTTTAGATCGCTTTTGCAACCGTTTTTCTTCAAAACGAGTACAATATGAACGACAAGTTTCGCATGAACGGATATTGAAAATTTTTACGGATATCAGCGGTCAAAAGCCTGGCGGGTCGCGCATGGGTCTACAAGTTCACGGTTATTGACATTATAATAGTTTCTGTGGGGTTTCTGCAAAGAATATTTTATTTTTAGATGACTACGGGAGAACCCAAGAAGATAGTCAAAAGGAAGGTCAAGTTTATGTATATGATCTTTATGTATATTGTTTAGATTCAAAATTCAATTCAATTTGGAGCATACAAACCACCTGATCGAACGTAGATACGTTGTTACTCCTGAGGACTAAGATGTTCGCCTCGCTTCAAAGTGTAGCCGGCCACCGCATCTCTCCAACCGAAACACAAGTAATGCTTTACAGATTATGAGGGCGGCGGTGGTACTTCCCCGGTCGAACTATAGTTCTCCCACCTTCAAAAAGTGTTTGTTTGCTTCTCTTTTTACGTAAAAGCTATTCATTGTTGGAATAGTCCAAGTTATAATGTTGATACTTTGTTTAGTACAAATTAGTGGTAAATATAATTTAATTTTGTGATGAAAAGCTAATAATCTGCAACTTTTAATAAAGTTTTGTTTAGCGTTTGCACAAACATTGCCTTACAACGGGCGTGTTTGTTTTGGTAACGGATTTTAATTATCATCCCCTAATTAAGGCATCAAAATCAAGCGTTCAGTATTGCTAGGCTAACAAAGTTATATAAAACTAAACACAGTTTTAAAATAATTATCTTGTCTACAAACATCAAATAAAAAGTTATAGTCGAGCCAATATTAAGCTGTTTAAACATTGTTAAAATACAAATATGTATAAGTATACGAGCTTTTTCATTATTCCTTTTCAGGCAGACGGTTTAGGCCTGCCATATATTCCTCTTTCAATATTTTTAGATCTATTCCTATTTGTAGTCGGGTTTACTTTTGAATATGATTACATACTAGCTTTTGCCTGCGACTTCGTTCACGTGTTACATAAATTAACATAACTTCTTTACTTCTTAACCGATTTAAATGAAAAAACATTAAATGTTAAGTGAAGCCATCACAATATAATCCTGAAAACTGCATTCAAATCGGATAAACCATTTCTGAGATTAGCGTGCACAAACATACATACATAGAGATATACAGACAAAAAGACAAAATGGTTTCTCTTGCGTATACAAAAGAACCCATTAGGAATTTTTAAATATATTCGTCATGTTACAGACAGCGATCAATTACAGTTTTATTATATGTATAGAATAGATTATACTAGCTTATTACCGTAGCTTTGCTCGTATTGAAGTCTTAATTGCATGTATTTTCGCAAAGTAACGCCTGATACTATTAACTAAATTATGATTTAGGCATTTTTTTGTTTTCGGAGGTCAATCTTCAGGGGGACAGCCGATTTTTTGAGGGAAAGATGGGGTTATGTGAAATTTTTGCTTACTGAAACCCCCTCGGTGGCTTCGCAGCGTATTACAAGTAGCCCCGGGATCTCAAATTGAATACACGGTACTTTCCTTGCGTGGTGCCCCTAAAGATTCTTCTCGGAGCACATTGCCTCCAATTCTCACTATGCCTGTTCAGGCATATTATTTAGGCATACTAAATACATCTCGTTTCAATCTCTATAAATAAATTTCTATTTGGGTTTAATTTTCGAGTATTATTACATATACATAGTTTCAATCTTCCACAAGAATTGATAATTGCTCAAATTTAAGCAATGTCATTAATTATGACATATTAACAACTGATACGGGTTCCCTACCGCTCCCTTTTTGGAATAAAGGGTTCACACAAAGGTCTCGCGGAATAATGATCGGAGGAAACAAACAAATGAAAGTCGATGCGGAGCCCAGTGAGCAATAAAAGGGTATAGGAAAAGTTCAAAATTGGGTTTTGATAGGTTTTACCCTTTAATGTTAGAAGAGCGAACACGCCGATATGTCGATACGCCGGTGGACAGTTATTAAAATCACTAGTTCACTAATAGAGTGCCTTATATGTTAGACTTTGAGTTTAACTTTAGGTTGTCTGATGCTAAATGCTCTGCAGTCCATCCACTTCATCATCTCACATCAAAGAGGTGGTAAAACAACAATTTGAACGTGGTGGTGTAAACGTGATCCACCGCAAAGCAGTTTGTGTTTTTTGTTTAACGAAGTGTAGTTGCCAGTTACATTTAACAAAAAGATGACCTGGACGACACCAGGACGAGTATCAGGAGTATCAATGCATATATGCTCGATATCAGGCAAGACTTCAACCCTGTTTGAGGTTGGACGTAGATGGTCCGTCCGATCATTTGCTACTATTCCAATATAAGAAGAAAATCTGTCATCATCCACTTTCAATCTTGAGCAGGTCCGAAGATTTATCTGATGTCAATATTCAAATCAGTGAAACTTCACCTGAGGATTAATATGGTATCCTCTGATAACTGTACTTGGTACCAAAATATCTCTAAGCAAAACACAAGAATTATTTCACGGCGGATTATAAAGTCGGGATGGTACTTCATTATCTACATATAATACAGAATTGTGAGGTGTGGAGAGGAATGTTTAAAAGTAAGCTTGAGCGAACGAATGTTTAAAATTAAAAGTAAATAATAGTTATCACCTTTTCAACAACAATATTTTATGAACATGAAAAAAAAAACAATTGAATCGAATTCCCTGTAGCCTTATTTGAAATAAAGTCTCCTTGAAACGCTCTTGGAGTATGAATGAGAGAAACAAACAGAATGGAAATGATTCGTAGCCTCGTGCGCGATAAAAGATTTCGATTGTGCTATTGAACGTATTTCTCGAAACGTTTTGATAGATTTTACCCTTTTTCACGTACATCAGATGTGAGGAGTATTTATATATTTTACGTTTCTCATGCCCTTTAGTTCTGTTCTTAAATTGATGAAGCAAAAGAGCATGCAATCCATGTGATCGTAAGTATACTGGTATAGTACCGCTCATGGATATATACATATTTTTTTATGTGAGAAGAGTAGTAAACGAGCATGCAAACCACCTGATAGACATCCTTAAACAATCGCAAACACGACCAAAATCCTATCTGAGTTCGAACATAGATGCGTTGCTGCTGAGGACTAAGATAGTCGCCTCACTTGGTCACAAGTTTTTTTTTATTGTGATAGAGTAAGAAACGGGCATGCAGGCCACCTGATATTAAGTGATCACTGCAGCCCATGGACAACCACGTCCAATCTCAAACAGAACTGAAGTTCTATTTAAGCATGGACGCG